>PVJL010004390.1:0-130646 GCA_004026885.1 Lyroderma lyra
GGGGGACGCGGCACCATGGCCTGGGGATGCCGAAGGAAGAAACGATGCCCCATTGCACGTATGGGGCGTGTACTCGGGGGTCCACCGGAGAGACCCCGGGTGGCCGGCCGGGTGACAGCTGGCGGCTTGGGCAGGTGGAGCTTGAAGGCAGCCTCGCTGACCGCCAGCAGGGACGGGAGTGGTGGGGGCCGCTCTGTGAGAATCAGTCGTATTCTTAAGTTCGACTGAGTTTCAGATGTCAGTGAAGGAGCCTCCTAGGTCCACCGAGTCGCCGTACCAGCACTATTCCACGTGGGACTCCCCTTGTTCAAATCCAGTGCTTAGCGGCCCCCAGTTACCCCTGGGGCCCAGCCGCCTGGCTCTCTCACGTCCCTGTTTCCCACAGCTGGTGGCCTTATTTACTTCGGGGGTCCCCAACCCCTGGACCCCGGACGGGCAGCAGTCCATGGCCTGCTGGGGACGGGGTGGCGCAGCGAGAGCGCGCAGCTCCGTCTGCCCTGACAGCCACGCCCCACCGCCGGGTCACCGCTGGAGCCCGACCCGGCGCGTCGGGTCAGTGTCGGCGTTAGGTCCTCGGAGGCCCGCGGCCCCTGCTGGGAACAGCGTGCGCACGCCCCCCTCCCCCGTCCCCGGAGAAGCTGTCTCCCACGAGATGGGGTCCTGGCCAGGAAGCGGGGGACCGCTGTCTCACGTGACACGTTCAGTGCCTCTCGTGGAGAGAAGAGAACAGGCTCGTTCCCTGCGTCCGTGGCCTTTTCGGGGACCAAACCCGAGCGTCGGATGCCTCCAGGCAGCCCTGATTTCCTTGGGCTCCCGGTGCTGTCACCGGGTGGGTCGGGAGCACGGAGGGGGCCGGGGGGCGGGGCGGGAGCAGGGAGGCGTGGGGAGGTGGTCACACTTGACCCGGGTGGCAGGGGCACAGAACTGGTGGGTGTTGGGAGGGGTGGGGCACTCAGGGTGTGGCGCACGGCCTGGTCCAGGAGCCAGGCGGGGTCCGGCCGTCTTCGGGGAGCTGTGTGCAGAGCAGGTCCGTGGCCAGGGGACAAGGACGCAAAGGGAGCGTGTCGCCCTGACTGGGGGAAAGGACCTTGAAAACCAACGTTGCAGGCCTGCAGGGAGCCAGGCGGTTTTCGGCTGGGGGAGTCGTCGATGAGGGAGTAGCCTGTGCGGAGGTAGAAAACGAAAATCCGCGGAGTTGATGGCTGAATGAGAGTGTGGAGGGAAGGGGAATGAGCCCAGTAGACATGCAGACAGGAGGGAAGCGAAGGGGAGTCGGTGTGAGGGGGCTCCTCCGTCTTACTTGGAGAGTCGGGCAGGGAACTCTTGTAGCTGACAGGAGAATCCGGAAACTGTTTTAAATGAATCTACTCTGCTAGGGTTTTACTTTTCATTTCTGGTGAAGAGAATAACAAATAATGGCACATGCTGAAAGAAATCAGGTACACAGCAGGAACTGAAATAATTTCAAATAATTTTTTTAAGCTCGATTGCTATTATAAAATAATACATTTTGATTTAGAACTTTTATGAAGAACTTGGGTATTTTACTACAACATCTGTTTCTACATTTTAATTTCTCTCCTTCCTTTTTTATAGGTATTTGCATACTTTTTTTTTTCAAATGAGAAGACCTTTTTGTTTGCCACAAGAAGGCTATTATCCAGAATGTTAATGGGTTTTCAGCTATTAAGATGTAATGATATACCTTGAGTATTTAACTATAAATTTGAAAAATCTCTATGAACAATCTCAAAGGAATACTTGGAATGCACTCCTGGTGAATTGGCTCATTTTCCTGTAATTTACTGGAAGTGCTGATATGAGAGCCGTCCTAATGTGCAAAGTACATTAATCCCTAGAGTTACATTGTATGTATTAAATTATTGCTCTCAAAGAATAAAACGCATGAGGCCATTTAGCCCTCCTTCCCATTTGTTACTTAGAATCACAGTAGAGAAACAGTTACTTATCTCTTGATGCACAAAATTAGAAATGATACATTTCCCGTCTTTCAAGACAAGAGGTACCGCGATGCTCGGTTAAGCGTTCGTGTAACAGTTGCTCTTTTTCCAAACAAGGACTGTTCTAGTTAGGAGCCCAGTTCTTCTGGCTCTGCGGAGGCCCTGTTCGTTCTCCTGGTAGCGGAAATATTTTTGGAAACCCATAATGGAGCTTTCTTTGATGTCACAAAGACTAGTCTGCCTTCTAGCCATGAGCTTGTACCACATTGAGGGATCATTTAAGGAAATCGCCAACTTGCAGAAATAGCAGTTGCAGGAGCACTTAGAGTCTGTCTTGGAATTTTGTCTAATTGTGTCTTTCTTCTTTGCCAGGGGACTGAAAGTTGTGGAACCGTAATTTGTGACATCAGGGTTTTCGTGGTAAGCAGTCCGTCATTTATGGTTCCAGATGGTTGAGGCCAACAGGAGGCCCCTCCTGAGAGTCTAAGCGAGCTCTCCGCAGCCCGCGCCATGGACGTCCCGCTGGACCCGTCTTGCGATGACCTGCCTCTCATGGCCAACGCCAGCCACATCCTCGTGAAGCACTATGTCCTGGATTTAGACGTGGATCTCCGAAGGCACATCATTGAGGGCACCATAGTGCTCTTCTTCGAGTCTGCAGACAGACTCGGGCAGGGGAGTAGTTCCACCGAGGAGGCCGGCAGACGTAGAAGGCCGGAACCCCGGCCCGTTCCTGGGACAGGCGCCAGGGCCTCGCCGCCCCCCCTCGGCTACAGTGACTCTGTAGTCTGTGGGAAAGGTGAGAAGGACACTTCTGGCAAAGGTGGTAACCATGGCAACTGGACACAGGCTTCTGGGATTTCTAGTTCACAGTGCTGCTGTGACCCAGGGCATCATGGGAGTGAGGATTTTGTGCTAGTGTTGGACTGCTGCGATTTGTCTGTGCTCCAGGTTGAGGCCGTGGATGTGGCTGCCGTGCCGGGCGCTGAGGAATTCACAGGGTCTTCCGGGCTCTCGGCCGGTTCCGAGCTCAGGACTCAGATCGTCCGCGCGCTCGTGGCCCTGCCTGCAGATCGCTGGAGGGAGCAGTTCGACTGCTTGGCTCGCTGCAGCCGGGCTCCCGGCTGCGGGGAGCTCCTGTTTGACACGGATGCCTGGAGCTTGCAGATCAGGAAGAGCGGGGCTCAGACAGCCGCCGACTTTCCTCCTGCCGTGAGGATACGGTACAGGACCCAGCCCCAGGGCCAGTCGGTCACGTGGACCTCAGACCAGAGTGGCAGGTAGGTCACGGGGCCCCACGCGGCCCCTGGCTGTTGGTCTCACGCGCGGGCCCACGAGCCTGCGCAGGCGCTGCTCTTGCCTCCCGAGGCCTGGCCCCTCCGGCCGGCCGGCCCCACGCGCAGTGAGGCGGTGCAGTTTGCAGGCAGGCGCGGCCCCTGGGCCGACTCCGTCCCTTGAGTCCGGACGAAGAGGTGACTTTAGAAGCGCCGTGGTCTGAATGGGGAGGTTGGACGGTGGGCCTGGCGGTCCAGTCCCAAGCCCAGCTCTCCGTCCCGATCGCCCTGGCGACCCCCGCACTGCAGGCCGGGCGGTTTGTGTGTCTGAGTGAGTCATTTCTGCCCCGTCAGGGGCCCACCCAGGGAGCGCGTGCCGCCTGGCAGTGCTTCCCAGCATGCCCGTCCTGCCTGGTGACGTTCACACGGGGCCTGTCCCTGGGCTTGCTCCGTCGTCACATAACCTGAACCCCCAAGGCCTCCGAGAGATCTGGGCCTGAGGAGTGCGACAGTGCTGTCTGGGGACGGGCCCACTGGTTCTCTGGTCGGATTCTGGTTTCGTGGGAGGCGGAGGGGCTGCAAGGCATCGCTGCGGGGGGCGTGTCCACGCAGCTGTGTGTCCTCGCTCCTTGGCCCGCCCCAGCCGTGGGCACAGGTTGCGGGTCCCTCACGCTTCCCCGGTTCCTTGTGCAGCTGCACTGTGGTACGGGCCGGGCTGGAGGGACGGTGCCTCCCGGGAGCCCGTTATGAGCACCTCCTGGAGTGGAGGCTGTGGCCGGAACGTCTGCGTGTCTCCCTGCCCCAGCCCCCAGAAAGGAAAAGCCCTTTCAGATGTTTTTAAGCATCACTTGGACTTTGAACTTTCATTGTCCTCTTCCTTGCTTCTGATCCTCCCTCCTGCTGTGGGTTCGCTCCCACCCTCCTGGAGTGGGTTCGCTTCCGTCTTGGTTCTGCCAGGCCCTGAGGCAGCCGCAGGGCTGGTACCCAATTAGGTGAGCAGGAGAGCGCAGTGGTGTGCTCATAGGGCAACTAACTGGGTATTCGTGGGAGCCCGCAAGGGGGAAAGACACAGGTGTTCTTACTGTATCTTCAGAGATGTTTGATATTGTTATACATGGAGTTTTCAAGAAGATTTAATAGTATTCTCTCTCTGAGGAGACACTCACTAATGGCCTCGAACGTGGCTTTCTTCTCAGGGCTCACCCCAGAGCAAGAGGGCAGACGCGTGCGCCCCGTGATGCGTGAGCACTGAGTGGGAATGCGTTAGGGACAGTACAGGGTTCCGGAGGAAACTAAAGAGGTCTTTGGGCACAATTTGCTCCTCAAAGGCTGACTTTGTGAATTGATTCTTGACATCTCCTTTTCTGATAGTTCGATTAAATGCACGATCACAGCAGGAGTTTAAACTATAATATATCCTTGGAACTTTGTGATTGCATGTTAATAAAGAAATGGCATTTATACAGTCTTACAAATATAATGGTTTTTTTAATTCTCAAAACATGTTTTTCCTTCCCTTTCTTGGAGGGGGGGTAGTATTTCATTATAGTCAAGATATTCTTCTGTGAGTGGCCCACAAATCTCTGTAAAGTCTCCCACATGCTAAGACGAAATCTAGGTGTACACTGATAACTGTTTGGATACTTGAACATGCCCAAAGCTTCCAGGTTGCTAGACAGAAATAATTCCTTAGTGATATGAATAGTAATCATCAGGGTTATAATGCTTTATGAATATAACTGTGTGAAAATACAAAATTTCCCAATTAGGTAAAAAATATAACTGGGTCGAGCTTATTTCCTCCAAGTAAACTAAACAGTGTTCGATTTTTACCCTTGAATGAAAGATACTCTCAGTATACCAACCATAAATTGTCATCCCAGATGAGAAACTTTTCATTCTCATTTTACAAAGTGGGAAAATTGAATGAAGTTCTTGGAAGCTCCTAGAAAAATCCATGTCTGACTGTGAAAGGGAGCTGTTTCTTGCCTTCAATCTTTACCATGTCCCTTACTGTATGCAAAGATTTCAACACATTTAAAAAATAAATGAATTATGATAACTTTCAATAAATTTCTATTGTAAGCAGATATTAGACAGAAACTTAAGAAAAATCTCTAAATTGGTTCCTTTCCTTTTGAGTTCCATCAGTGGCTTCTCGAACCCTTCCCACCCTCACTCTACCCCTTGTCGAGAATAAAATGTGTTTTGTTTTATTATATATAAATGAATAATCATTTAGGAGAGCAGAGGAATCCAGGATGGAATGTAAGATATGACAAAACAGTCTATATTCAAATGTGTAGAACAACCTCACTGAAGGGGGTTGGGGAAAGGTCCTGACTTTTACAACTCTGGAAATGCGTGGTGGGTCTGTAAAGCGAAAGGAAAGGGAACGGTATGTGACACCGTAAGTTGATAAAGTTCATTCCCATGAGCGTACAGGTTAACAGTTCTGGTACCACTGTACACATATACTGGAACTGAACAATTAGGTAAATGAATGGCACATGGTGGGAGCCAGCTTTCTCACTGTGGGGGAGTGTGAGGTTGCAGATGGGCAAGGGGAAGAGGCTAGAACGATTCATGTGGAAACAGAGTAGAATTGGAGACATCACTATGAGCTCACATTTAGCTGAATAGAGATGAGGATGGTTGCACATAGAAATGACCGTAGATGCAGTGTTTCCAAGGGGTAGTGCGCGAGGGTGCGCACACACACGTTTCCGTGCTCATCAGCTGGCAGGGTTTAGGAGCAGTGAGCATACCCTAGAACCCGGGTCTTGGTTTCCAATACAAGCCTTGGGTTCCAATAAAGAACCCAGGGCTTCTAGGGTAAACGGCTAGGACTGGGGTAGGAAACATGCAAGATGGCTAACGCTGAACAAAATAAAATAGTTTTGGATGAAAACTCAAAGTATAACATAGATGTGTATTGGAGTCCCTCTGATAGAAATGGTGACTGATTACGCAAATGGAGGAGAGTAGGCCACCCACGGTGCAGAAGACCTCTACCTTGTGTGATGCTCGGTTCTCAAGGAGGCGGGGCATAGCCCCTCCCTCTGTGAACGTAGACTACACACAGTGACTTCGGTCCAGAGAGGGTGATATGGGGAGGGGCTAACGTGTAACGTTACAGTGGAGAAGCCTGATGTGGCCTCAGCCAGATCCGGATTCATTGCAACAGTGCTGAGTCATGTGAGAGTTGTGTGACCCTTGGTGCAACGTGATGACGATGGCATTTGTATCTTCCTCCCCCAAACCCACATCCCCAGTCTAACCAAGGAGAAAAACAGCAGGTGAATTCCAGTTAAGGGACAGTCAACAAAATACCTTACCATTATTTCTCAAATCTCTCAAGCTTAACATAAAGAAAGTCTTAGGAAACAGTTACAATCAAGAGAAGTCTAAGGACATACATGATTAAAGCAATGTCATGTCCTGGGACAGAGAAAGGAGATCAGAGAAGACTAAGGAATCGGGATAAAACTTGGACTTTAGCTAATAATAATGCATCAATATTGGTTTCTCACTCTGAAACATGTAACATACTAATGTAAGATGTTAATAGGGAAACTAGGCACGGGGTACATGAGAACTCTAAAATAAAAGGTTTATTCAAAAATTAAACTTCAAATTTGGAAAGAAGTAACCATCTTTCTACACCGAAATCCCCCTTTTGTGAGGGCTGGCCCCCATTTTTACCAAGGGGCACTGTTGTCTGGAGAAGAACTGAAAATACATAAAGGAGTGTCCCTTCCAACAACTGTCAGTGATTTCTTCCCGTTATTACTCTAGTTCTAAAATAAAATGTCTGCAAGTATAAAAGCTACATTTTCCTAACTCGGATGAGCTGTTGTGGGATTGTGGCAGCTCTTGAACTGAAATGCTCTTTCTTGCCTCCACCATTGGGTAACTGTATTTTAGGCGACATTAATAAATGACTGATGCCACAAACATGGTTCTTGGAAGCGACGTTTCCTTTGTGTGGTATGTGAGTACATGTACCCTTTAAAAATATTTGGAAGAACTATTTGAGAATTGGGATAGGGTCAAGAATGTGTAATGGTGTCTTGCTTAGTTAGAGAGAAGGGAACTTACTATTTTTTTGACTCTAGATTCCTAATATACCTAAGGAAAAAAATGTTCAAAAATGGAAATGTTTATTCAAGGTTTATGTACTTTCTGCATTTGCCCGTATTTTTTCCATTCCACCAAATAAAGTTTTAGTTAAAACAAAAGCATTCCCTCCGATAATCCATTCCCTTTTCCCTTAGGGTCATTATAATAGTTGTAGGACCAGTCCAGTGGTCTAGAGGACCTGATGACATCACTGGACATGAGTTGAGGGGAGGACAAATTCAGTTAAATATAGAAAATTTATTTTAGAAACTACAATTATTTGGATCATTGCTAAAGATAAGGAAACTAAGAAAATACATTATAATTAAAAGTAGTATTAAAATTTTAAATTTCCTAAATCACTATGACGTTTCCTTTTTTTAAAGACAAGACCAGAATAAAGTTGGCAAAACACTAAGGAGAGCAATGTTTTTTCTAATATATTTATTGCTCAGCTATTGGACCAAGAAAGATGTCGACTTCTGGAGTATTTTTAGTTTGACATCAAAACCAGATGTTAGAGCATGTTTTTCCCCCACTAAAATAGTTGCATTGTTTTATATCTCCCTGTAAAGGAGTGCTTTAAAATCAAAAGAATGAGCAGAAGAGCTTTCGGAAGAGGTTTTAGGTCTAAAAGGAACATTTTTACAATTCACACTCCCCCCCCCCCCTTGCTTCCAGAAACCAATACAAAATTCAAGAGAACTGAAGTGGAAATGCACATTACTTGTATAACATCATTGCGTGACTACACAGGAGGATTCAGTCCGTCGGAACCCCAGAAAGGTTCCGAGTGATCTCTCCGCCAGCCTCCCTCCCCCTGCATTCTAGGTTTCCGTCCATTTCTCGGAATTCCATTTGAGTCACGGGAGAGACGGCAGTGGTGGACTGTCGGAAACAAGTGACCAAAATGATCAACAACTAAACGAACAGAAACAATGACCACACATCAACAGAAGGTGACAAAACGCCATGGACCGTAACCGAGAGCCCCATGTGCTGAGAAGAACCTGGAGGGAGCGCGCACGTGAGCCAAGGGCACGTGAGCAGTGTCCATCTGCGGAGCCTCCACTGCTCGTGTGTAAAACGAGGAGATTCCAGCTGATGTCCACACGTGAAGTCCTAGAGCCACAAGGGACTCGCGATGAGAAACGCTGTCCTTTCCTGTAAGAGCTTAACCATTGCGCACCCCGAACGCCCCGGGGGGGAAAGAGTGAATTTCCGACTCGAAGCCACTGGCCTTCAATCCCGTCCCTTCTGACCGGTGCGACTGACGAGTCCCGGCTTTTGTCGCAGCGCCCTGCAAGAGGACGAGGAGGAAGGCGCGTGGGTGCGCACGCGCGTGCGTCCGTGTGCGTGCGTCCGTGTGTGTGCGTCCGTGTGTGTGTGTGTGTGTGTGTGTCCCGCGGGAGGCTCCCCAGCTTCCGTAGCCTGGCGCTCGGTTGCTGGCACCGGGAAGCGGTGGAGACGTGGAGTCGCACGGACGATCAGGTGCAGGCAGGAGAACAGAGGAGGAGAACCGGTGGAGACCTGAGAAACCTGTCACAGCCTGACCCACGGAACCGTCACGTCCGTGGGCCGCCCGGCCTCGGTGGCCAGAGCAGTGCCTCGTGGTGGGAAAACGCGCCCTGAAGCCACAGCTGCGGCGACAGCAGACCCGTCACCTCCCACCCGCTTCGCCCCCGTCACTGAACTGTGATTCCTAAGTCTCTGAAAGTGGGTGACTTTACGGAAAATAATGGAACTTGAAACACTTTTTAAACTAAAAATAATCCCCCTTTCACCCCAAGGACAGAAAGACAAATGCGTCTAGTCGTCAACCGAAGACAGAGAGTCTGGTTTGACTCAGTCGCCTGATGGCTCCTCCTCCAGAAGAGCAAGCGCGTCAGTGTCGGCTGCCCTCTGACCTCGGGAGGCACGGGCCTCAGTCCGCTCCCCGCCACCCTGACACACAGCACAGGCCGGGGAGCCTACGAACGACGACTGTCATTTGTGACGACTCCAGAGGCTGGCGTCTGCTATCAGGGGGCCAGGGCATCCGGTCCTGCCCGAGCCCTCTTCCGGCTGCGGAGGGCGGACTGACTTCCGGCTGCGGAGGGCGGACTGACTTCCGGCTGCGGAGGCACGTGCCGCGAGGGTCCTACCTCCATCAGCTCAGCACCCGCCGGAAGCCCCGCCTCGTAACACCTGCACGCTGAGCGCTAGGGTTTCCGCGGATGGCTGCTGAGGGCACACAGTCAGACCACAGCCACACAGCATGCCGTGTCCTGGCGTGACCGCTCCGCGAACACACAGACAAGACACGGAGGTGATAGTACTCTCCCAGGTTCTTCCTCACTTCCGCAGCGAACCCGGCGCCCCCGCCTCCAGCCCCGCCTTCCGCTGCGCTCTCCCCGACGTCCCGGGCCTTCCTCCCCCTCGCACGCCTCCTGCGCTGTGACCCGGGCCGCACGGGCGGTGAGCCCGGCTGTGGGAGTTTGCCTTTGCGTGCTAGGAGGAGGCATTCGGTCTGGAAGTAATGAAGCCGGGGGCGTCAGGGGAGTTCCGGCTGGCACGTTCTAGCCGCGCGGCCGAGCTGCAAGGCCGCGCGCGGTGAGTAAACACAGCTGCGTTTGTTTCGGCGGTTGCGCGTCCACATCACTGCGGAGCGTGTTTATAAACGCGCAGAGACTTTCCTTCCTCCCCCCTTGGGGCACGGGGGGCAGGAAACCAGCGCTTAATATAGTTCTCAATTGAATGTGCGCGGGCCGGGAGCCATCTCTACCCTGGGGTCACCACGTAGGGGTGTGATTTTCATGACTCCGTGAGGACCCCGCGATCCCCATCCTCCGCTCGCTGTCAGATGCCCCAGATTCCACCTGGTTAAAGAGCTTTATTCCCCTGGGTAAAGCATCTATCCATGTGAAATGTTACTGAACTTTAAATCGTTTTAGACTTTGGCCCTGTGGAGTGTAAGGACAGCAGGCTATAGAAGCTCCAAGGCCATTGGTTATAGTCTCTGGCGCTGGGTTTGGGCCTGTTGGGAAGGGAGGGGTGACCGTGCAGCTCCAGGGAAAAGGCCAGGAAAGAACAAGGTCGGAGTAAAGAAGATCCGCATTTTCAAGGGATGCTGCCCTGGCCACTCCCTTCTGGGAATGTTTTCCAGTTTGTGCAAACTTTCTATAAGAAAGCGATGGAGTCTTAACGTCAGACGCTGGTGCATTTATGGGATCGGCTTTTAGACAGATGACTTGATTGACAAGTTCAGAGTTGTAACCCTGGAGACCAGGCGGAAAGCTAGAAAGAGGGCACAGTGGACTTTAGCAGAAAGGATGCTCCAGACCCACCAAGAGGAGGGCAGGAAAAGAGAATCGTGAGGACGATGGGGAGGTTGGAGGCGCGAGCTTCCCGAGGGCCTGGCCCGGGCCCTGGTCAGGGGCGTTCAGATGCCCCGGCACCATCTGGCAGAGAGAACCTTCAGGAGGATGGTGGGAATCAGGAGAAAACTCAAGAGCAGAGTATCTAGGACTGGACTGTTTTAGGGGGGAAATAATGGAGAATTGAGAAGGAAAGGATGGAGATAACATGCTTTTTAAACACCCAGTCAATGGAAGGATTCCACCCCCACCCACCCAACTCCCCACATTGTGTGTGGCACCCGGACTGAAATGTGCCCCCAACATCAGCCTTACTTCATAAAATCATCGTTGTTAAATTTCCTGAGTTGGGTCTGATTTCAGACACTCAGTCCCATTGTTGGGCACTTCACTGTTTGGGGTTAGGAAATCAGTGTTTCTGTGTCCATACAGATGTCCTCTGCCACGGGTGCGCAAAGCCTTTTATATGCAAATTAATCAGGTCGAACTTGTCTTCTCCCTTGGCCCTCCCTGTGACCTTGCTTGTGGGCCTGAGAAAGGATTCTTGTTGAATAGCTTCATGATTCATCTTATCACTTCAGAGAGAAACCCGAGAAAATCTTGTTAAGTTTTCTATTTCTGGATAATGAATTAACCCAGAATGCAACAGCATAGGGGAATAAGCATGTATGATTCCACACAGTTTCTGAGGTTCAGGAGTCCACAGCAGCCTAGCCAGGTGGCTGAGGTGCAGGGTTTCCTACAAGGCTGCCTTCTGCCGGCTCTCAAGGCCAGAGCAGGGAGACCCTCCTCCAGACTCCCGGGTCCTCGCTGGCTGTGGGCCGGAGGTGTCTCCACATAGGCCCCTCCGTTGGCTGCCAGAGCGTCCTCATGACATGCCAGCTGCATTTCCCCCAGAGCAAGTAACGACAGAGAAAGGAACCCCTAAAATGGAAGCCGCACATTTTTGAACAGTCCAGTCTCACACTTGATCTTAGCCAAAAGGCCGAGAAGCAATGGAACAGTCCAGTCTCATTAGGGAGATCTGCCGTCTCTGATGGGTCTCACAGACCAATGCAGTCACAGGGGGTGACTGCCAGGAGGCAGGCGTTCTGGGGGCTGACTTGGAAGCCTCCGAGAGGCCGCCCCTGTTTCCCCTCTCCTCCAGGAGAGCACTCGGTCCTCAGAGACGCCCTCTGCGGTGTTCTTCGTCCGATCTCATCTCAGATGTGAGCGTGGAGGCTGATGGAGGAAGCCTTGGGGGTCGCGCCCCTAAGGGGTCGGGTGGCCTCCACCCAGCACACCTGCAGAGGACGTGCTCCCTGTGTGGGGAAGGGACTGCCCCGCACACCAGGGTCACCCCAGGGAGACGAGGTGCTGCACCCAGCAGCCGGAGTGCGCACGCACACGTTCAGGCTTGGCCTAAGCACCCCTGGGCTTCCCCGTGATGGGGCTCCGCTCCCCCTTCACGTGAGGCCTCACAGGTAGGTCGAACTCCACCAGTCACTTAGATTGGAAGTGGCTTCCTGGAGCTGCTGAACTGAGAAGAACTGTGGGCTCCATTCTGCTTCAGTCAGAAAGAAAGGCCTGAGGCTCCAGGTCGGCCTTTGTCGGAGGAGGCAGGAGCTGCGCTGCTGTTCGGTCACCGGGCACGTACTCCCTGGGCAGTGCTCACCTCCTGTTGGGACCCTTCTCTGAGCTGGGCTTCTGAGGAAAAACCCCAAATACTTAGGAGGCAGAAGTTTCAGAGCTAGGTGGTACTTGACCCAGCCTGCCTGAGCTCTGAGCTGTCACCCTGTCCCTGTCACCCCAGGCTTGCCCCTGAGGCTCCCAAACAGCCCGAGGCTGGGTGGTTAACGAGGTTAAGTCAGTGAGCTGAGGACCCATGGGATCGAGGGGGGAGCGCAGACCTTCTGCAAACTGATGGGAGATTCTGGATCTTCCGTGCCGTTTTGTCTTTGTTCTTGGACCTCTGAACTTGGAATACGGAATTACAGCTCTGTGGGCCAGGTCAGCAGTCAGCACCCGTCCCCGTTTTACACATGACTCAGAGACGTCAGGGACTTTCCACAGACATGTCGTACGCGGGCAGCGCCGGCAAGCCCGCGGTCTTCTGAGCTCTGCTCTTCTCTCCCTGCCCCGGGTCGACCTGCGCGCCACCGTGGACACTTCTAGGAGCGTAGGCGGCCCCTGCCCGTCTGCTCTAAGGTGCACTGTCTTCTCTCACTGTGGGCCTCTCTGAATGACCAGGCTCCTCATTACCCAGGCTCCCTTGTCTTCTGTTTCAGCGGTGGAATCACTAGAAAAATCTGAGAGCAGGAGTCGCTGAGAAACAAGGTATCTCTTCTCTGCTCCTGCTTCCCTTGGCATCTCCAGCAGTGACTGCGCCTTCTCTGGTCCTGGTACCTGTGGGACAGTCCCCACCGTGACTCTGGCTTCTGCCAGGGGACCCAGTAACACCCAGTAAGAGCTGCTTCCCCAGCCTGAGGAGCCACAGCCGCTTCCTGCTGTGGCCCATGTCCGAGGTGCCTCCCTGTGCCCTGTGTGGCTTCGGGCACTCCGTCGGGTCACTGCTGTGGTAGGAGTGAGGCCGTTTCTCCTTTCTTTATGGACCTGACCGACAGAGCCGGATCGTCGTCCTCTCTGTCCCCGAGTTGTAGGAACTCAGTAAGTGCTCAGTAACAGTGATGTCGCTCAGGCGGATTCACAGTACATCATCTTTGTCGCAACTCTTGAAAAGCAAAACGTGGAAACATTTTCCTAAGACACTTTCCTGCAGGTCAGTCGTGTGCCCTTTACACTGCGGTCTCAAAAGGATTTACTCCTTCGATCTCATAGAGCTTTTCCATCTCTGTCCCTTGTGGCGTAATCGTGGAGGAGGTCGTCCTTGGGATGGGTCGGTTTGCGTTTTTTAACTGGACCCCTAATGTCATGCCATCGGTCTCCTACGCTCGCTCTGATAATGACTGCACGTGGCCTTTGCTTGTTGTCATGACCCATGGTCCTGTTTATATGCCAAGCCCTGTCCTTGGCCTCCACACGACGATTCCCACAAGGGTTCCATTTGAGGTCGTGGTTCCACATTTGGGGTGCCTGCCCCGCAGCACTGGATCCGCGACCACCAGCTATTTCTCCACGCATTAATATCTCGGTGATCTCCAACAGATTTTCTGTCCCAGACTCTTTTCCAAAAGTTCTGTAAGAACGTCGCTCGGGCTTTCTCCTCGGAAAGGCAAGGGCCCGAAGGGAGGGGCAGGGGCGATACAAATTTTAACTTGGCAGACTAATATTTAGAACTTTATCCAAAAAAGCGTCCCCCCCCACCAAACCAAACCCAACCCAACCCAACCCTCTGCTTACAGATTTAACGCTCTGAGACAGTCCACTCTGCAAAGCCTCAGATGCTTCCCCCTCGGAGGCTCAGCTTAACCTTGTCTAGCTGGGTGGCGAGAGGGATGACAACTTACTTTAAAGCTTCTGCCCTTTGTTCCTCTGTCTCTCTCTTGCAGGCCATGTGTTTATACCGCCGGGTCGCCCGTAAACAACAGGGCCCTTTTCCCGTGCCAGGAGCCGCCCGTTGCCATGTCAACATGGCAGGCTACAGTCCGAGCAGCTGCATCTTTTGTCGTTTTAATGAGTGGGGAAAATTCTGCCACGCCGACCCAGGTCCAGGAAGGTACTGTACATGTGTTCGGTGCGTCTTTATGGATTGTGCCCGTGCTGGGCCCAGGGGCCCAGTATGCCGTGGGTTTTGCAGCTTTAAAGGGCTCCTTCATTGCTTGGGTTGGGATGAACACACGGAAAACGTCCTGCCAGACAGGACAGCGGCGGGGTGGGGGTGGGGGGCATCTGGGCATGGCATGTGAGGCTCCTCATGCCAGAACTCTCCACCCCGCCCCGAGATGGCTGCAGTAGTCGCTCTGGCCTGGTGGTTTGTGGGCCATATGTGGGTGGGTGGTCTTAGAGGAAGGCTTTCTGGGCAGATGGGTATGTTGTTCATGGAGACCCCATTACGGCTGACTTGTCTGTGGCGGGGTCCTGGCGACGCTGAGCAGCGGTGCGCCTGGGGGTCGGGGAGTCGTCCCGGTGAAGCGCCTGGGCTGCACGGAGCTTGCCCACAGGGGTCTGAGCCGGAGGTGCATCAGGACGATGGAAGGCAGGTGCCGACGTGCCGTCCGTCACTGGCTCCAGCGCTCAGGGACTCCTCCGGCTGGCAGCCTGCGCGTGTGGACGCCAGGGAAAGTTTTGTAACTGCAAAGATAGGGTGGCTCCTCCCGTACACTTAGAGAAACTTGAAAACTGACAGAAAACGAAAAGTCCTAAGAGTAAGTAATTTTAGAGAGAATGGTTGCTAGCGTGTTACTGCATTTGCCTCCGGTATTTAAAATCTATGCGAATAGCACGTAGTGTCATTTCAAAGTTGTGGTCACAGCACGTGGCAGTTTGTTCACAGAGGGTGTGTGTTGACTGTTTCTCAGGTCACTGAGTATTTTTGAAAACTGATTTTCAGGTCTGCATAATATTTTGTATGAATATATCAGATTTTATTTAACATGTGTATATTATTAGACATTTTTATTGTTTCCAGGTTTTTTCCAGTTATAAAGAAAGTTGCATTAAGTTCCTGAGGAGACATTTTACATAAAAGGAGAATTACTGAGTTAAAAGTTTTGAGCACGTGGAAGGCTGTCGTTACATATCCCAGCTCGTCTTCCAGGAGGGTTGTGCCCGTTTACGGCTGTGCCGGGAACAGTGTACGGGCTGCCAGTCGTCGGAGGGTCCCTGCGCTCGGGCACGCTACCCACCTGACGGGCGGGAGGGGCGCTGCCTTTAATGCGGGTTCCTTCAGGGACCAGCGAGGCTTCACTTTGTCGTGGACGTTTCGTCGCCATTCCTAGTTCCTCTCTGTCCATTTCTTTGCCCATTTTAACCCTGAGGCTTTAGTGAGTTTTTTTCAGAAGTTTGTTTTTTCCTTTAATTTGATTGGCTCTGTAAAAAAATAAAGATGTTAATCTCTTACATTCGTGAAAAGTATTTCCCCCAGATTTTAGCATGCCCTTTCATTTTACATGTTTCTGACCTACAGGAGACTTTATTTTTATGTAGTCCAGTCGGTCAGGTTACTCTTTGAAAGTCTTTCTTCCATCTGAGAATCGCCGGTTTCGTTAGCATATTTAGATTTAATTTAAAATTCTTTGTTTACTCTTTAATCTGTTTGTAGTTCATTCTGCTCAGGATTGTGAGATGAGGATTAAACTTCTTTTTTTCCCCAGTAGGGTAACCAGTTGCTCCAAGGCCATTTGTTGAGTTCTTTCTCATTTGTGATACCTCCTCATCATAAACTAGATTTACACATGTCCTGGAAGCTTCAGTGAGTGTTTATGTGCTTCTCAAAGTAAAAACAAAACCAATAAGACATTTAGAAATTTTATCTTTAAAAATAGGTCACATTTACATGGTTCATTTACAGATGAACTTTATTGCAAAAAACATAAGAGATTAATTAGCATCTTTATGTCTTATAGAGCCAATCGAATTAAAAGACAAATCAAATTTCTGAGCACCTCACAGAAGCTTTGCAGTGAGGTCTCCGCTTTGCTCCTAATTCCCAGCTACCCCGTAAGCCTTCACCAGCGGACCTGAAGTCCCGGCTTTCCTTTGTGCCATGTATTTTTCCCCTTTTGTTACACAGATCACAGCGTGCTGCTTCCTCCTTCAGATTAAATTGATTTTACAGATAATTCCGTATCTGAACATAAAGGTGTTCTTTATTATTTTTATGACTCCAGAGTATTCCATAAGTGATGTTTTACAGTTTAGGGGACCAGCGGCTCTTGACTTCACACTGTATCAGATAAGGAATTAAATGGACACTTCTGTCATCTTTCTTTACCCACATTCCTCAGTTTTAATTAATACAGTTTGGGGTTTAGGACTCATATCTTCTGTTTTCTTTTTGTATTATATCTTCTCTTCTAGGAATTAGAGTTTTGTATATTTTCATCCAGTTTCAAATCATATTTGCAATAAGTATTTAGATTACCTTTATTCTTGAGCTTTTGAGTTTGAATCATCTCTCAGCTGGGAAATGGTTTCAGTATTTTTCTTCTAGAAGGGTGGATGTGTGGCATATTTAGGTTGGCTTTTTGTTATATTCACTTAGGAACAAGCCTTGGCTCGGTATACAATTTTTAGGACTTCTTTTCCCTCCTAAACAACTGTAATCACTTTCATTTTAGTTCCTTACTTAGTACTTCTGAGGAGAAATCTGACATCAGTTTTTTAAAAATTCTTTGAAAGTGTTCTGACATTCCTGCCTAGAGGCTAATAGAATTTTTATTTTATTTTATTTTATTTATTTATTTATTTATTTATTTTAGAATTACCTCTAGCACACTTTATTGCATTTTTACTTTAAAAGGATGGATAAGTAGACATCAGCAGAGATGTTGTTAAAACTGTTATTTGCTCAAAGCTGTTCATATTAATTAAACAAATATTAATAGTCTCTAAGTTAAATTTCACAAAATGAAATCTCTGCCTCTGATTTAACTTTGCAAGTGGTAGTGTAGGGCAAACAGAAATAGAAAGTCACTTTGAATACAAATGATAATATAAGGAAATAAACACATGGTTATTTACATCTCAGGTTCCATAACATAGAACATTGCGATATAACTCCTCTACAGTAAATTCCCATTTTTCTTCTAGAATAGCAGATTAATATAAATCCCAAATTTCCAAATTTCAGGTAATTTAGTAACTAATTTTGATTTTGATACCAGATACTATGGTGTGAAAAGCTGTAAAACTCAGATGTTTTCTGTGTCACCTTGCAAAGAAAGGACAAGGGAGAATGCTGTGCCAAACTACACCTGCTATTCCATCCTGGACCATTTCTGATCATCCACTGAGTTCCAGTGCTTCTAAGTGACATTCCAATTGAGGCTAATAGAATTTGAAAATTTTTTTTGTAATTCCCAACTTTCTAGAATGAAGCTACTTGTGAGTACCTTTGTTTTTAATCACGTTTACTAAGGCATCACTAAATGTTTGAGTCTTGCTCAGTGAGGTTTGCCACACGCACTCACCCGGGTAATTAATCAGCACCCCCAGGAAGAGGGCCGGCCTTCCCACTACCCGAGGCCTGGCCTTGTGCCTCTGCGTCTGTTTCCACGTCATTCCCCCCAAGCCCACTCCAGCCTGGAACTTACCGATCGCCGTGTTAACGGGCTAGTTTCACCTCTCTTAAAAATCCATGCAAATGGAATCACCCTGTGCACCCTTTCGTGGCTGACGTAGCATTTTGTTCATCATACCATTTGTGAGGTCCATCCATACCATGGTGGGTGTCAGTGGCTTCTTTTTCATTGGTGAAGAGTCGTCCGTTGTGCGAATCAGCCACGGTTTGCTTATCTCCTTGCCGGGTTACGGACCTTTGAAGTGTGTTTAGCCGTTATGACAGACAATGCTGTGCACGTGCACGCCTAAGTCTCTGCGTGGGCACAGGTTTTCGTCTCGGGTAAACGCCTGAGAGTAGAATTGCTGAGTCGTGGAAGCGTATGTGTACCTTTGTGACTGTCTGCCAGTCTGTTTCCGAGGTGGTCGTATCATTTTATATCCCACTAGCACTAGATGTGCGTCCTTGCAACCCTGGTGGGGTTAGTCCTTTCCATTTTACCCTTCCAGCTGGGTGTGACATGCTGTCTGGTGGTTCTGATTTGCATTTCTCTGATGACTAATGATGGTGAGCAACTTTTCCTACTTAGTGCATGCGCTTATATCTCCCTTTGGAAAGCATCTCTTCAAGTCATTTGCCCATTTGCTTAATGTGCGGATTTTTGTTGTTTTATTATTAGATCGCAAGAGTCCTTTATGTTATAAATTCTGAATACGAGCCTTTTATCAGATATATGTACCACAAATATAGCCTCCCAATCTGTGTGCCTTGCCTTTTCATTTTTTATTTACACTCTGTACCACTGATTTTCCATAGAGATGTTTTCTTCTTTAGTGATTTCATTGTAGATTTAAATTGTTATTTAAGTTTCTTTGCAATCCTTAACTTTTATTTGTTACTTGTTATCTTTTGAACTCACTCTGTTACACTGTTTCAGCCTGTTGTCTTCTCATGGCTTTTTACTATCTTTTCATAGAAGTTACATCTTCTTGTATCATAATGGGAACGCTGGTTTCCTAAACTGATTTCGGTTTCTGTAGTAAATTGATTTCTGAGGCTTGTTCTTCATCTGAGCCCTTAGGATGACTTCCTTTCCTTACTCTGCCATTCTCCACATAATGCTCCTGGTTTTCCTCTCCAGTGTGTACCAAGGGACAGGGTAAAGGCTATGAATTTCCCTTTGTTCCATGCACTGTCCTCACGTGTCCTGCCTGAAACCCCATCTCCGTTCAACATGAGAGACCGCTGACACACAGCTCCTTTGTCCCGGCTCTGGTCTCGGCAGGTTCCTGGTTAGGTTCTGCTGGACTCACATGGGATTGTTCCTCCCCTACCCCTTGGTTCCTTGACGTGCTAAGTTGACGGGGGGCGTGAGGCACTGTAACCTCAGGCAGGCACTCACGCCTGGACTCCTCTGGTCTCTGCTTCCGCCTACGGAGGTTCACCCATGATAACTAACTGCACATCTCCCACAATGCCTTGGGGCTCCCCACACCCACGACAACGGGCTCACGCCCACGCTCTGTAGCTCCTGGCCCTGCAGTTCAGATGTAAAGGCTTGGGTTTAGCAGTTTCTCAAACTTGAGCGTTCTTTTCCTTTTTAGAGGAGAACAAAAGACTCATGATTCACCAGGGTTGACTGAAATTATTTGTATTGAAATGGTATTTTTAAAATGATAAACAGTAAGACTAGATATAAACTCTGTATGCTTATAGCTCTTAGACATTTGTGAAGCCAAAATAAAATTATACATGAAACATAGACCAACTATTAAATCAATAAAATTCAAATGAACACCTTGAATTTAATGCAAAGATGAATATTTTGCTGAAATGCAGTCACCCTTCACAGTATGAATGTGGTGCTCACAGCTCCACGAAGTTCCTTTGAGGTTGTCCGGCGTGAGCCACACAGTGATCGTGTCATCTCCTTTCCTTCCAGATGCTCACACAGCATGCGTGATGTTCTTCAGCCGATGCTAATCAAAAGCGTCATCCTAAATGGTTTTCTGGTGTCTCAGTAATTGAAGCAGTGCTGCATGTCCCCATGCGACCATACGATACACACTAATGCACGTGTGAGCTCTGAAATTGTTTGGTGGCGCTTGGTTATGTCTGGCTAATCCAACCCACTGGCCATTGCCTGTTTTTGTAAATAAAGGTTTATTGGAACATGGCCTTTGTCAGTGGTTACTTTGGAGCTGCGATGGCACCATGGAGCACTTGAAACAAAGACTAGATGGCCCTCAAAGCCTAAACTATTTACTAGCTAGCCCTGTACAGAAAAAAGGTTTGTGACCCCTTCAGTATGTGTCTGTTGTTGTCTGTCTCTCTATTTGAAAATCATAATCAAAGATTAAAACAAGAATTGACTAAAATTTTCATGAAAAAACATCATACCTCCAAGAATACATCTGTGGACTTCTTTTTCCTCCAGAAATACCAGTTCAGGACAGAGATAAGATGTATGCTAATCGGGATTTGCTCACGTTCATACCGCTTGGACTTGATGGTGCCTCAGAGCAGACCTTACCAAGTCAAGCAGAGGGAGGGAGGACAAGGAGACAGGCCTCCATGCCTACCACGGCGGTCCCCCCTGTGGCCCACAGCGGGGTTTGTCAGAGGTCTGCAGGTCAGCAGGAAAGGGCCCCTACCCAGGCCGGTTGTTCTGAGTGGAGCAGGGTCTCTCGCTGTCTCTGCACGTGGATACAAGGAGATACTACGCCCACTCCTGACTTAGTCACGTTTCCCTGATTGGTAGATGGGTCTCCTAGGACCTCCACTCTTGTGCACCGTGTCCTTTAAAACAATGAGCTGTGCTTGAAAATATGAGCGGCAAAACCCAGCCCTCAAGTCACAGTTTCCATCACATCAGCCTGACCAGCACGTCTGCCAGGCGCCAGCTGATTTCCCGAAAGCAGCAGGGCACCCGGGAGCAGCCTGGTGCAGCGAGGCAGACGACAGCGACAGAACTGACGGCCGCCCTCGGGCAGGGGACAGAAACCAGAAGGCAGGCCTCTGAGTCCGTGCCGTTTTCACGTGCAAAGACGGCTCCCGGTTCAGGCTGTAGCCGGATGACATCACGAGAATTCTGTTAGCTGAGAAGTCACTAGCCCTTTTGCAGGACGGCCGAGTCGGGGCCCTGGACTTAGATGGCTGGGCTTGGCTCCTTTATTCTTTGGCTTCCGCAGCACAATGTCGTTGGGCAGACAGAAGTGGCAGCCCTTGGTTGCTGGTGCCCGTATTCCCTGTCAGCGTGTAGCTAAGCCGCTGACCCCTGCGACCCAGCGCCCAGCACCGTGCTGTGTATGTAATGGTGCTTAATACTTATGTGTTCACAAGTGTGCTCTGTGTGATCCCGCAGATGCTGTGTGTTCGTGGGGAAGCATAAAACCTCTCCTGACGGGGACACGAGTGGTCCCCGAGGCCTGCCTTCAGCGGTGCCTCTGATCAGAGTCTGGACCTCTTCTGTAGAGGAAAGAAATGGGTGGAGTTCATTCTTATTTTCCCCCTTTTGTTTTTTTGTTTTGTTTTGTTTTTTTGTGGCTTCTTTTTTTTTTTTTTGCTTAGCTTTGTTTGATCTTTGCAGAGTCTAATTCAGTGTGTGCCTACATCCTAGAAAAATAAAATACCGCACTTAAACGTTTTTCACGGGAAGCCTCAAGTAAATGGAGGAGACTGACTACTTTCAGCTCATTCCAAATGTAGGAGGAAAAGCATAGGAACAAGTGAAAGGTGTTAAAAACTGTGTGTGCCCTCACGTAGGATCTGATTTCATTTTTCTATGCAAAAAGCAAGAGGCTGTAGACATTACTTCATCCTGGGCAAAAGGCTGCTCTCAGGCCTGCCCCGCAGACCAGCTCCCACAGCTTCTCTCTCGACTTTGTGTGGGAAATTCCAGGGAAAAGCCAAGATTTCAGAGTCCAGACCCTCCTGTGTGCAGAGCTCTGAAAGCCAACTTTTCTTCCCTCTGGATGGCTCAAAATGAGCGATACTATTTAGACTGCTCCCGCAGTCTACAACCAGGAATTACGTGTAAGGAAACGGTAAATTAAAGACTTTTAGGGATGGTTGTGATTAAGTGTTTTCGCCGCAGAACGCACAGGAGAGAAGCTCCTTGTTCCTACACACGTCATGCTGGACTGGGCCGTGCGCGTGCGCGGAGGGGGCGGGTGTGCCTTTTGGGGAACGCTCCTGGCGATCTGAGGACCTAAGGGCTCACACTGTGCTGCGGGCGTCCTCAGCCTTTGTCAAGTCCGTCCTCTTGGTGGTTTGCAGTGGGCACGGCCTCGCTTGCCTTCCTAGCGCAGCGCGTGCCATGCTTGGCTCACGGGGAAGTCGCCCTGACCTCTCTTGGGTAATGACAACCTGGTGGGCATGTGTATACCGGTCCTTGTGGCTGTGGGGTTTTTGTCTCACGGCCCTCGCGTTCACGAATCTTCTCATGTTGAGTCAAGGACTAAAGTGTGCTGCGACCATCTGGAGCCGTGGGCTTTGGCGTCCACACTGCCCGTTTTGTACCCAAGTCGCAGGGGAGCTAGGTTGTCTGGATCATAGGTCAGAGTGGCGGGGGAGGCTTGGAAGAGTGGAGATCTTCCTTAGCCACGAGGGCAACCCAAGACCCAGAGGCACTTGTGTCCTGGGTTCAGTAGGTGGCGCTCTTTCACCTGGTTCACGAGAACCACGGGGAAGGTCGTCTCCTCTTGGGGCTCCGGTGCCTCAGGCCGTGCCATGTGGCAGGGAAGGTAACCCGAAGCCTTGCTGGATGGCAGCAGTGCTAGAGAGGCGGTGGCATGAGCTGGCGTGTGGCCCTGGTTAGGCAGGGCTGGCGCATACCAGCCCAGGGCGTTCTGCTGTCTCCTGTGTTCTGGCGCCAGAGCCTGCCCTTGAGCAACAATGGGGAGAACCGAGGACAGACAGTCATGCCCTGGGCATTCGGGGGTTGGCACCAGCTTGTAGCACCAGAGCGTGTAGGCGTGGCATGTAACAGCAGTGGAAGGAGAGCTGGGGTTTGCTCAAAGAGCAGGCACTGGAGAAGGGGGCCAAGGGCGGAAGGGCACCCCAAACTGGGAGCGTGCCCTCCTTTTAATGTGTCTGTTATATGTATTAGAATAAATACACAAAATACATGTCACGTGTACATTATGTGTGGCGTGCCTGTGTGCGCCTCTCAGTCACATATTCGTACACTGCCCAGCCTCTTTAATTTGAGATAGAAACATGTTCCAGAATAATGAAACAGCTTGCCGTGCGGCGTAGTTTGGGCGGAAGTTCTGAAGCTGAGACGGGCAGCTAGAGACGGGAGCCAGCTTGAGGTGGGGAAGCCGGGGGGCTGCCGCAGAATGGGGCGAGGCCCACATCACAGCGTCTGTCCGTTTGGTCCCCCAGGCTTCGCACCGTCTGTGTGACCTGCCGTGGAAAGGCTTAAGCGATAAGGTGGGTGCTTCTGTTGTAACAGGAAGAAGTTAAGTGCCTGATTTAATTTTCAGTGGAAATAATAATTCTTCAAATACAAGGAATTCTACGAGATGCTTAACTTTGCAAAGATAAATCACCAGCTTTTGCGTCCGAGGAGCGGAGGGCGGTGGGGCTGTGCCTTTGGCCTGTGTTGTGTGCGTGAATGTATCTGAGCCTCCTGACGCGTAAACAGGACAATGACTTCGCATTTTGCATTTAAGCTACTATTCCTGCACGCGATGGGAGCGTAGAAGTGGTGACGGGACTTTGACGTTTGTCTCATAACAGTTTTGTCTTTGTATCAAGTCAATGCCCTTAAACGGTGAGTGAAGTTGTTTACAGGGTTCGCGTCCGAAGTGTCCTCTCGCCCCGTGAACTGACGCCCCCATCCTGTCCCTCCGTTCCTCCTTCATGCTTCCTCCCTCGAGACATTGGATCTCCAGAACTGCTCATCCGACAGTTTCGTAGAGCGGTAAAAGGAGAAAATGGTTATGACCATTGTTTTAATACTCCGTATTTTCAGAACTAAATTTTAGCTTCAGAATGTTACAGTTTGAAAAATGAAAAAAAAAAAAAAAAGAAAAAAGAAAAATGACCCACCCGTTTCAAATATTTGTCAGACCCACCGATAGCCCAGTCATCCTTAAGGAAAACTTCTGTTCCTGTTTCATGGGTGACAGTGTCTGTCTGAACCTTGTAGCAGCTGGCAATGTGACTATGGGGACGGGGTCTGGTACGACAGAGCTGTCTTACTGGTGAGATCACTGAAGTCTAAAATCTCGCTCCTAACGGGCTCCAGTTTGAGAATGTGGCGTCGTGGTGTTTGGAGCATTCCGAGCAGGTCCCAGAACTGGGGTGAGGTGTGTGGGCTCTCGAGCCTGCCCAGTCAGAGAGTGCCCCTTCCTAACCCCCCGCTCCGGTTCCTCTTGCTGATAAATCGAGGCCTGGCCCTCCGGTGTGATGGGCTTCTGGCCCCTGCAGGGGAAAGGCCCGGGGTAGTGCAGGGGCCGCGTGTTCCTGTTGTTCTGCAGCTGGTGCAGTGAGGCAGTCTAGGGCAAGGGGGTGGGATCAGAAAGCAAAACGAAGGCACTTGCTGTCAGTTTCATCGAGGATGGCTCATTTAAAGTAAACACCATTCAAATAGCCTCCAAATGGCCCATTCTATATGAAGTCATGCAGGATGCCCCGTCTCGGGCTGTCATTCTCCTTTAAATGGATCGCTTTGTGTGCACTGCGTTTTAATGCCATTCAACCTTAAACCCCATATGTGGGCCCCATCAGGCCACAGGCTTCAGTGCACATGTGGCGGCCATACCTTCTCCGTTCCTGTCTCTGCAGAAAGTCCGCCCAGCGCAGGGGTTGGGGTGGGGGATGGGCGGGGGTGGGGGGCGGCTAGGAGGATGACCGCAGCTGACGTTTCTTCAGTGCCCAGCACGTACCCTTACAACACCTCGCACCACCTAACTTAGTCCTCACGTAATCCTGTGGGGTAGGCACTGTGACCGTTCCCGTTATTGGTGAGGGGACGGAGGCATCGAGAGCTGAAGGACCGTGTCCTACCTGGTGAGTGCGGAGCAGGGGATTGAACCTCGGCAGTCAGACTGGGAAGCTGGAACCCAGTCAGTGGGCACATTCAAAAGCAAAAGGCTTTCATCAAGTCTCTTCGTAAGGTAGCTTATCCCATCCACTAGCTATGCAGAAATTGTTTCTCTTTGTCTTTGGAACGTGTGCTCTGTATGCTGGGACAGTGTTTCCACCTTGTTATTCGCCTTTCCTGCAATCTGGTCTGACGGTGAGGTCAGGTACATCCTGAGCAGCTGGCTCCCTGTGGCGTGGGCCATCCGCATGCAAGACTGGGCACAGCCCATGGACAGACAGCTCAGAAGAGGCTTTCTACCGCACGAGGATACTGGACACGCCCTGGGAGCCCTGGAGACACTCCCTTGTCACAACAGTGGCTCCAGCCTTCACCCAGCGCTGGGCAAGAGGGCCAGGGCTGGGAGCCATGGAGAAACTTCTGCGGGGACTGCACCACGGCCTCAGAGAAGGGGTTCCTGGGGGTTCTCGTTTGGCCACGCCCACTGGTCTACCCCAATCTGACCTTCACTTGGGTATCCTGAAAATGGCTTTTGCTTTAAAAGCTTGAAGTATGAAACAGTTTATTCCAAATGAGCTCCATTAACTAGAGGAACCTTAGGAATCTAAAAAAAATAAATAAATAAAATAAAAATCTGAAGGGCTGCAGAGGAGAAAAATCATCTTGAACCTTTAAAAATATGGGTTTGGGTGACGCTTTCAATACTGTCCGAAAAAAGTCCATTCTCCCCGTCCTTTTACTCCACACAAGGCCGTGAGGGAGCGATGACAGCTTCAGACTATTTTCGCGATCGGACTTAGGTTCTAGCATCGCTTGTGCTGTCTCATCCCCAGACTCCAGGTCACTTCAGGTTTCTGGTTTCTTAGGAAGATTGCGAATCTCATTCCTCTCCCTTGCCACCTACATCCCTGCACGGCGCCCACTACCCTCCCCCCGTCACCTTGAGGGCACAGCCATCCTGATGAAGGTGCTGGGACGCGACGTGACGGGGTGTTCCATCTGGATTCGCCGTGGCCCTGAGCAGGCGTCTCGTCTGGCGCACGCCTCTTACTCTGTTGGTGCTGGTCTCTCTTGCAAGCACTTTCAGTTCCTGCTGTTTCCATAAGTGTCCTCTTGTCCACGTGCTAGAAGGATGGTACAAGGACCAAAGCATCTGGTCAGAAACTCAGTGCAGAACGTGCTTTACTGAGATATAATTGACGTGTGACACTGTGTAACTCTAAGGTGATGATTTGATGCATATATATGTATATTTGCAGAACGGTCACCACCATACAGTTAGTTAGTTAACACATCCATCACCCCTTATGGTTGCAGTTTGTGTGTGGTGAGAACTTTAAAGATCTAGCCTCTTAGCAGTTTTCAAATATACAATTACGATGTTATTAACTCCATTCACTTTGCTGTACATTACATCCCCAGGACTTACTTAGAACTAGAAGTTTCCACCCATTGAACACCTTCACTCATTTCCCCTCGGCCTCCTCCCAGACCCCCACCCCTGTCAGTCACCAGTCTACTCTCTGTTTCTGTGAGTTTGGTCTTTCAGATTCCACATATAAATGAGATCATACAGAATTTGTGTCTCTGTCTGACTTACTTAACATAATACTCTCAAGCTCTATCTATGTTGTCATAAAAGGCAGAATTTCCTTTTTTATGGCTGGATAAAACTCCATTAGGTGTGTGTGTGCGTGTGTGTGTGCGTGTGTGTGCGCGTGTGTGTACGTATGTACGTGTGTGTGAGTGAGATGGGATAAAAAGTACTGTGAATGTTCAAATGAAGGTTATTACACTAAAAGACACATTGCCATGAATGCCCCTTGCTACAAACACTCGTGTCCCATTGTTCCTGCCACTTTCTGAAGTGGTTCTGGAAGCCCTCTGTCGTGCTTGTCTTCAGTTGTGCTGTCGTGGGCACCTCAATGTCCTGAATCACTTCCAAACGTTCACCTCTCGTGGTCATTTTGACTTTGGGGAAGAGCCAGGAGTGCCCCGGTGCCAGATCTGGTGCGTAAGGTGGGTGAGGACACGCTGTCATGTTTCTATTGGACAGAAATGATTGTACCTGAGTGATGTGTGAGCGGACGCGATGCAGGGAAATTTTGCCGGTCGCTTGAGAGTGCTGGTTACCGGAGAGTCTACTGTGGTTACCACCCGGGGCGCCTTTGAATGTCGTTGAAACTGTTTACGGTGCCCAGAGTTGCCAGGTTTTCTCTCAGGCCCATCTCCGGAAGCAGTCTCCCTCGCAGGCTCCGTGACCTGTTCAGGGGCACGGGTTCCCCTCTCTCCCGGGTGCCACGGGCCCCTGGCCGCCACCCTTCACTTTCTGTCTGACAGATGCCCAGTCTCCATCAGGTTCCCCGGACGTCCTTCTTTATTGGCTTGTCTGTCTCCCTCTTTCTTGCTTTACATCTCTTTTTGGAGCATACTTTATGTATTCTAGTAGCTTCCAGAGACTAGAATGCATGGCAGGTGAATTTATGTATTTATTTTTTGAAACTCTGCGTGTCTGAAAAATGTCCTTAGCATATGTAACTTCGTTTCTTTTTCTGGAGACTTGTAGAATCTTGTCTTTGTCCCCAGGGTTCTAAATCTTGTAGTGATGTGTCTTGATGTGGGTCAGTTTGTATGCATGTCCTGGGTATTATGCATTCTTTCAATCTGGAGATGCGTGGCCCCTTAAATTTGGGAAGATTTTCTCAAAAGTTTTTGGGGGGTAGTTCCCGGGCTGGGACTCGAACCCAGGCCGCTGCATTGAGAGCAGCGAAGCCCAGCCACTACACCACCGGGGAGCACCTTCTCAAACGTTTTGAATGATGCTTCTCTCCCTTCCATCTTTGTTTTTTTTTCCTGGACCTTCTGTTCCTTGGATATTGGCCTTCCTGAACTGGTTTCAGTTTTTTCCTCATCTTTTCTTGTCTTTTATTTTCAGTCTTCTTTCTGGGAGATTTATATTCTATCTTACCTCTTGTGTTGAGTGTTCCTTTTCTTCTATCCTATCTTTAACTCTCTTTACCTTTGGGATGCTCCTTTTTTATGTTATACGGTTCTTGTTTCGGCATTACAGTAAGTACATTCTCTTACCTCTCTCGGTGCGGATGTGTTTGGTGTTTATCGAAGTTTTCTTCTCCTTGTGTGGTCACTGTCCTCCAGGTTGCTTGTTTCGGTTAGTTACAGTCTCTCAGTTTGACATCGGGGCTTTCTAAAAACACCAGGAGGGCCTTGGCTTGCCTGCAGGCATTTTGGAGCCAGGCCCACAGTGTGACTGGAAGCTCCAGATGTGCGTGTGGGGCTTGTCACGGGCGGATCAGATGCGGCCTCCCGGGTCAGGATTCTTAGCTGGCTTCACTTGTGCTCCTGCCTGGAGGCTAAAAGCCTGTTTGCAAGCATTCTGGGAACCAGACAAGGGCAGATGGCTGGTGGTCTCAGCACTATTCATGACTCTATTCATCTAATTCCATTCATTGGCCTTCAGCTCTGCCCCACCCCCTCCCCCTGTCTGGACGCCCTCTCTTTTACTCTCTGTAGAAATACCCTCCAGCTATTTTCTGGGTGTGTGGGAGAGGGGCGGACCCCCAGGGGCGGCCATCCCGGGATCTGCACCCTTCTTAGGTAGGGTTCAGCCAGGCCTGCTTGGCTTGTACTTCCTGGAACCCCAGTCTTTTAGAGCTTCTGGTGGGTAAAATGAGATGGGTCTTTCCCTGCTCTGCTAGCTTCGGATTCAGGTCCGCTGTGTCAATCGCCATGCTGCTGCCTGTGTTCTGACTTCTGGTATTTTGCAGCTCATATCTGCTGTTTTGTCCTCCCTGTTCTTGTTGGTGTGTGGCTTTTAGAAAATCATTTTACTGTTCCTTACTTGGGTTTTGGGAAGAAGCAAAGGTGGCTCATGCATTCTGTCTTCATTTTTGTCTGAATGTCTCGTCATTTACTGAACCCCCAAGGGCCTGAAGTGACTGAAAGAAAATTTCAGGTGCCCGTGGTTGACACTACACTTCAGAGAAAGAACGACCAGACCACAACCCTTCCGTTACGAGAATTCGGTTATTTATTCGACAGAGCCTTTTTTAAATTTTTTTAATGAAAAGTGCTGTGCTGGACAATTGGGATGAATAAGACATGTTCTCGTCTCCATAGCAGCAAACGACCTGTGATCTTGCATGTTGGCCCCTATTTGTGACACCGCAACCCCTGCTGTGTATTTACAGCCACACTGGACAGCTTCAGACTGATCCCCGGGAGAGAGCCAGCCCTCCTTGGCTGGCCTGGAACAGTCACCCCTTGTACACGTTCCCAGAGACCTGGGGTCACACCCCTTCAGGTGACGTGGCCCACCTCCATCCCAGCACACCAGTTCCCCAGGTGCCTAAAGAGAGAGAATGCGGGGGGGCCCAGACCCTTCCAGGGACCTCATGACGACTCTCCTCTTTGTGTTGAAGGGCGCCGGAGCTGGCATTACTACGTCACCATGCCGATGCCCGCCTCCACCTTCACGATTGCGGTGGGGTCCTGGATGGAAGTGAGGCCAGAGACCTGCGCCACAGATGACGTGGTGGCAGAGAGAGGCCCCTCGTCGCCTCCCGACTCTGACCAGAGGTTTGTATTTGCGAACAGGCTGAAAAGCACACACTTGGGGAGCAGAACAGTGCATTTGTGTATTCCAGCATGGGGCCTATGAGTCACCCCAGCTGAGAAACTCAACCAAAACATGCTTAATCCAGGCAGAAAAGCCCCTGGGAGGGGAAGGAGTGGGACAACAGTGTCTGTGCAGGGAGAGGGACAGAAGACGTCAGTGTCGACGGAGCCCTGTGAAGGGGACGAAGCGACACGCCTGCTTCTGTCCGCAGGGTCTTCAGGTGCAGGCTCTCGCCGCATGCCGCTCAGCTTCCTGGCTCGGTTTGGTCAGGAACACAGCGAGGCGCAGGGCAGCGGCTGGCCGGAGGGACGCCCTTGGAGGCCGCGCTGCAGGCCGTGTCCGGTTCAGGGGCCGCCTTCCCTCAGAGTGCGGAGTCGGGCTCCTTAGCGCCGCAGACACACGGACGCTGTCATCAGCTGGCGGGCTGTAAGGGCCCGCCGCGTCGGGGTGCTGTCGGCTTCAGCAGCAGCTCCTTCTTTGTCAGAGCGGATCGGAGGAAGTGAGTTTCGTGTTTTTAAAAGTTAGTGCAGGACATCGGGTAGTCACGTGCAGCCTTCCCGGATGTGGCGGGAGGGAGGCACGGGTGTGTGTGCTGGTCGTGCCGAGTGCCAACATGCCCATTCCGAGGATTTGCACACGCAGCTCAGTCCGCTCGTGTTTCGTATTGGCGGGTGGTCAGGTGGTCTGTGCCTTCTGCTGGAGCACGCCCGGAGTCCTGGGGCAGGTGCTCGGTGCAAGCGTGGAAACCGAGGCAGACATGCCCTCCGCAGCGTCCTTCGGGTGCGTTCTCCTCCACCATGCTGCTTCTGCTCTCCCTGAAGTGACTGGGGTGCTGGGTGTCATGAGGAGATAAAGCCTTTGGGCCCTCTCTAGTGACAGGCATGTCTACTGCCTGCATTTTGCTCTCTGAGAGAAGAGAGAGGCCATCTTCACTCCCTGCTCAGTAGCTTGCCTGTTTTGGACAGTCTTCGCTGAGCCAATGAGGATCCTCCATTGTTAGCAGTTTTACTTAGGCACCCTCGAGAGGAGAAGACATGGGTGGACAGAGTGATGTGTTGCTTTCATGTGGGGACATCGCCTTGCTTCGGAGACCCTCCAGTGCCCTCTCCCTGCCCCTGAGATTGCACAGCAGGCCTCCCTGTGCAGTTCCACGCACCAGACCCCTGAACACAGGGAACCGGTGCCCTGGACAGTCACGGGCACCACAGAGGACCTGGGACGAGCGGGAAACAAACATCTCTGTGCTAAGTGACCGGAACCTGGGAGTGTTCGTTATTGCAGCATCTCCTGGCGCGACCTCATCTGGGGGTGTTGGAAATCAGGGCCGGTCTGGATCTGAATGTCACCGTCACCTTGTTAGTCCTGAGGGTAAGCCCATAAGACAGCTAGGCTCTAGTATTGCCGTCTTAGATCTAGAATAAAGACACTGAGACTTCAGGCAGGAGCATGGCCACGCCCATCTCTCTGCGGGGTTACAACACCTGCATTCACATCTGGGTTCAGCCCTGGCAGAGGTGACTCAGACCTTACCTGGGACCTTTGCAGAGTGTCGGGAGTCGGCGCCCTCACTGAGTCACTGCTACTGATCGGGTGTGTCTTGTGGGGACAGAGAACAAGTTGGGCGTGCTGCCTGAGGGCCCCAAGAGGCCGTGCCTGCTGGTTGGGTCTGTCCCTTTGGACAAAGGGGCTCTCAAGTTCTGCATGGTGAAGGGGTTCTCTGACCTTTACCTGCCACCTCTGGGCTGACTGTCTCTTAGGAGGGGTGCAGGTGAACATGTGTGCCGTAGGAGGGCTAGGGGCTGGCAGAGACAGACATTTCTTCATCCTTCCGCCACGTTCTCAGAGATCCCAGGTGCGGGGTGAGCAGCCACTTCCTGTGACTTCTCACCTTTCTTGCGTCCATAAGTGTGGGGGAGGAGGACCTGGCTGAATGAAGTGGGAATTCTAGGAATGTATGTATGAAAGCCCTGTTGGAGTAAAGGGCAGAGAGGGTGGCAGGAAAACAAAGCAAAGGTTTTATTGTCGACAGCGTTCATGGGCTTTCTAATGCTCTGCCTCCAAATTGGGCACACTTCCCACCCAGTTCCCCACCCACCCTGGATCCTGCCGGCCCTCACCACAGAGCTGCACACAGTCGGCCCGACGGCCCACAGGTACCCGCGCTGCGGGTAGCACATTCGAAGGGGGGGTGTCCAGGGCCCCTCGCCAGTCAGGTCCGCTGGAGAGGGGGAGGTCGGGGCGGCCCGCAGGGGTGTGAGTGCTTGCCTGGAGACGTGAGGCCTTGGGGCTGGAGCCCCTCCCACACCGCCTTCCATGTCTGACATGCTATGACTAAGTTTTCCCTTCATTCATCACTGTGCCTGTCCATCACGAGGGCGCTGCTGATAACATAATAGCTTACATTTGCGTCGCCCTCCCGGCTGTGTGCTTCGGTGTGCTGTCCGCAGTCGGCGCGGGCGGCCTGCGTGCTGAGCCGTGAGCTCTCCGGCTGGCACTGCGTTTGCCAGCAAAGGTGCCGTGCAGTGGTGGTTTTGGTTAGGTACACATCTGGTCCCCGGCCTTCCCCCGCCCCTCTTCCTGCTTGGAGCCTCCTTAAAACCACCAGTTCGATCCACGTCAGTGTAGCTTCTACAGGGGCCTCATCCTCCACGGGCCTGCCTTTGCCCGAAGTGTTCATCTGGGCCCCAGAGATTTGGCTAAAGGATTGGTCATTGGACTTGTGGTCACTGTCTGTCTGGGCTGAGTTATAGGGACAGCAGTCCTGCTCCCAGCTCCGGTTCCACACGGCCCAGCCCACTCTGGTGAGCATGTTAGTAAATACATTAGTTCTGAGGCACTTAGACAAACTGTTGAAAGTTTATTAATTTTATTTGGCTGCTGTATACCCTTCTTCAGCCACAGGGGTCTTGGGGTTGTGTTTAACCTTACAAGGCCTTTGTGAGAGCATTGTCTTCACTCTGGGGCCATCCGTTCATGCGGGGCAATTGGACAGAGTCCAGAGGAACTCGGCAAGAAGGACTGACCGCACGGAAGCCAGGCACCGTGCAGCACTGGGCCGTGGGCCCTGAGGAGCGGCCGATTGGGCGGGCAGCGCCTGTTGGTGGAGCTGTAAAGGCGAGGAAAAGGTGGACCTGGGGGGATGACGCTCTGTCTCCATCTTTGAAAGTCTAGAAAAGAAGTCGTGGGTGTGAGTCACAGGGAAGAAATGCCGATTACCAGGAGGCCATTCCCTGAAGAGGGAGCCTTTCCCACCTTCCGGGCTCGGTGGGCTCTCCCGGCCCTGCTCCCCCAGGTATTTCCCACGGATCTCATTTTGCTTTGTAACATACCCTAAGAAAACACACCCAGCTCTCAGACGTGACTGTGTCATCACTTATGCGGTCTGACAACCAAGTTTGAGGACTCGCCACCGTGCGCTGACGTCAGCAGCACTGTGCACACAGCTCGGTGAGGGGTCCTGACCTCGGTCTGTCTGTGTCTCACAGCTGTGCTCCTGTCGACGTGTACCGGTGTCTTGCTGAGTGGCCTTCATTGTTGTTGCTGCATGTTTTCATGTGCCGTCACGAGAATGTCGGAGCTTGAATTACAGCAATGAACAAACATTACATTTCTTGTTAAACTTGGCAAGAGTGGAAGCGAAATCAGGGACATGTTAGTGCAAGTTCATGGGGATAATGCCATGACGAAAACAGCAACGTTCAAATGGATTAAATGTTTTTCTGAGGGGAGAGAAAGCATCACTGATGAAGAGAGGTCAGTATGGTCAGCAACAAGCAGAACTGATAAAAATATTGCAAAAATTTGTTGAATTGTGCATCAAAAATCTTTGTCTGTGAGAAGCACAGCAGAACAAGTAAATATCGATATACAAACAGGAAAATCTTAACTGAAAATCTTGGCATGAGAAAGGTGTGTGCAAACATGGTCCCAAAGGAGCTCACCCATGAACAAAAGCAAAGGAGAGTCAAAGTTTGCCAAGACTTTTTGGAAAGACAAGACCATATGTTGGGCTGTGTTATCACTGGTGATGAGACATGGGGTGTACCAGTACAATCCTGAAACCAAGCGTCAAAGTGCACAACGGAAGTCAGCCAATTCTCCACGACCAAAAAAGTTCCATTCCAAAATCAAGAGTCAAAACGATGTTGCTAACCTTTTCGATACCAGAGGGAATGTTCATTATGATTTTGTATTAACTGGACAAACAGTAAACCAAGTGTATTATTTGGAATTGCTAAAAAAGCTGTGTGAAAAAGACAAAAATGACCTGACCTGAACTTTTCGCCAACAACTCATGGCTCTTGCATCCCGACAATGCACCAGCTCACACGGCATGTCTGTGAGGGAGGTTTCAGCCAGGACACATAACTGTATGGGAACACCCTCCCTACTCACCTGACCTGGCCCCCAATGACTTTTTTTTTTACCCAAAGATAAAGGAAATATTGAGAGGAAGACATTTTGATGACAGTCAGGACAGCAAGGGTCATACAACAATAGCTCTGATGGACATTCCAGAAAAAGAGTTCCAAAACTGCTCTGAAGGGTGGACTAGGCACTGTGTAGGTGCACAGCTTCCCAAGGGGGGGACTTCGAAGGTGACCATGGTGATACTCAGCAGTGAAGTGGGTAGCACTTTTTCTAGGATGAGTTCGCGAACTTAATTGTCAGACTTGTGTATGGCCATCATTGTCAGCACTGGTTTGGGGGCTGGTGTGCAGTTGTGATTTTTAGCGAGCACCTACTCTGTTAAATTATGTTAATAAATTGTGTAAACATTTTACCATGTCACTGAGCCTATCAGAATTTCAAATTCTTTCTCCCAGACATTGGGTGGGAGGTTCATTCATATGTTTAATATGCATATGGCAGCACCTGTGGGGTGCCTTGCTGCTGGGAAGAAAAATTGGGATGTAGTTGCTGAATTATCAGGCTGCAGCCAGGGAGAGATTGTAGAAAAGGGATATGCCTTCCCATGAGAGATGTATCCAGTGATTTTTTTTTCAACAGGGAAATGTGTGTCGGGTGGTTTTCAGTATAGCCCTGTCTTGAAACAAGAGGCTGGCCAGAGGAGAACCTCTCGAGGCATTTCTAGCCTCGTGATTCCGAGTACAACACAGTCACGGGACCTTACTCCTTGGAGAGACCTCTTATAACCTACTTCCAGCCCAACATGTCTAAGAGGGAACCAGTGACCTGCTCTCTGTCACTCACCAGTGTAACATGCGTTCACCCTTGTCTGCACTCTTGGTGATACTAATGGGCAACATTGACGAGGATGGACAGGAAATCCAAGAGTCGCCAGGATCTAGATTTACGCAAGAAGCTGATGAAGTTCGTGGAGAAGGAGGGCCCAGAGGTGTTGGGACTCCTGATGTGATGAGCCTGTACCCCTTAAGAAGAATGTCGTGTGCATTGCTGGGAAGATGCACACAGAGTACAGAACAGTGCTTGGCACGTAGTAAATGGCCAATAGATGTAAGTAGCAGTTGTGGTAGGAGTCACTAGTGTTGTTATTCTTATTATGAGTACTACAGCTGCTCCATAATTCACAATCAAGTAGTATTACTCATCCGTACTAGGCAAATGTTGACTCTGATGACAAGTCTGGCCCAAGGAACAGCTATTGACACATCATTGTCTACGTGCCTGCTTTGTTGCTGATATTGCAAGTATATTGGAGCAGGCACATAGACAGTGATGTGTCACTGAAGGTTAGTCTGACAGGAACACAGAGGACCTTCGAGACTATTGATGACTTTTTAGAGGGACAGCATTCCCTCCTCGCTCAGAGGCGTGACTTGTGCAGCGAGGTGTCTGTGGAATCGTAGTGCCGGAAGAAGTCTTAGAAGCCATCGTGGGTTTTTTGTTTGTTTGCTTTCAATTCAAGTGTAATCGACATACAACAGAGTGCACAGGTCTTACGTGTTTGGCTCGATGAGTTTTTAATGATTGTATACACGCTACAGAGATGGAGAACATTCCAGCAGCCCAGTAAGTCCCCTCACACCCCTTTCCGATCTCTCCTCTCCCCTTCCCCAGCAGCGTCTGCTGTGCCACCCTGTCAGAGATGAGGGACAGAGGCTCCCAACATTGAGTTGCTTCCCTCAGGTCTCAGTTAGCCAGTAGAACTTTCCTGGTCCCCTGTCGGATCACATGGTGGCCTCCCTGGTGCCATTTCCATTTTTATTGGGGGCCTTTACTGGTGTCACTCACCCATGGCTCAATTGCCATCAAGTCCTGCATTTTCTCTGAGGCTTAAATTATGAAAGATGGTGCTAATTCACCCAACTGGGAAAACATTTACTACCCTGGCTAGTACCATTTATATCCAGAGGGAATTTAACTCATTTTTTTTCTCTTGAACAAATTGGTTTTTTATGGTATTTCTTTGGCTACCTCAAACTGTTCTTTGACTCTTGAAGTTCTTGGCTGAAAAAAAAAAAAAAAAGAATTTTGCTCTGTGGAGTATTTTTAGATGGACCAATGGAATGCCTCTTTACAAAATTGTGCTTTGATAGGTAGAATTTAAACTTATTCCCCCACTTTGTCCTGAAGATGCCTTTTCACCGCTGATTTCTCCCTTATTTAACGTGCTCTGAAAGATTTTCAGTAGAGAGTGGCAGCTTAAATTACCACAGCACATTATACACCAATGTAAACACATTAGGACAGGGTATCATGGTGACTAATTCAATAAATGGCATTTTTCACTTTGTGAGACCTTTGATTACATTGATGCACCGGCACGGTCCTGGTCAATCGGTGGGCATTGCAGCTGTTACAGTTAAATGTTTCCCAACACACACCTTGACTCACTTTCTCTGTAATGCAAGGGTCCCGGGACTTTGGCTAGCATTCAGTGTTGGTAACTGTCATCTTCCTGTCACCTTATCCTGGCAGAAGTGTTTAATAGGTCTTCAGCCATTATTCTCACCCTCAGCTGTGATGAACACTGTTAGTGCTGGAAGCTTCTGGGGGGCGGGGGGGGGGGTGAGGCTTCTCTGCCTAGCTGTGGGGTTCTCCTTGGGCAGTGCCGGTCTTGCATGGGTGGAAGGCATTTCAGAAATAGGGTGAGGCACTACTGTTCCAGTCTGCCCATATTAAGACCTACCACTATTTTAAAGTTTTTCAGTATTCACTGTGAACCTAATAAGCCTATAAGTCTCTAGTTAGACTTACTTGTACATTAAAAGTAGAGGGGCTTTCCATTATGTTTGAATAAAGGATGCGCCTGTTAGCAGGTGAAAAATAGGGTTCCTTTTAACATCAGTTTCTTTGGGTAGATCAGTTTGCTTGAGGTCTGTGCGTCAGATTCTAGGAATTCCTTTTTCAGCTCCACCTTCCACGGCATAGCCGACAGTGGACAGATGGTGCGGGCTGGGCTCTGGTCCATTTCCTTAAAAGGTTGATTCAGTTCAATTTGTAGTGAAAGTGGGTTGGGGAAAATCTGGGATCGAAAGTATCTCTGTATTCCTTAACAGCACAACACCTGTATTACCTCTCAGTAGAATGCACTGTGTTCTTTGGCAAAGTTGGACCCTGTACTTGGTCCCTTGTTGTCCACTCGAGTCCGCATTTTCCATGCTAGGAAGTTGCAGAAGGAGACCTTTGTTTTGGTGGCATTGTTGCTCCTTTTCTGTGGTCTGACTTGCCCCGGATTTGAGCAGTATTTTTCCCAGGTGACGTTTGAAAGCACACTTCTGAGGGTAGAGGTTGCTTTAGTTTTGAGGCGGGTTGTTGTGTTGTTTGGAGTCTTGGGCCTTTTTCCCCCTGTTTATTCTAAAGCAAGACCTCACTCCTTTAGCACTGAAGTTAGACTGAAAGTCCTCCAGCTATTCAGCGCATCAGTAAGGGTTTTGACCTGTGATTCTTCCCCACCGCACCGAAACGGACAAGTGAAGAGCCCACGTAACTGTCCTTGCCTGTGAGCCTGTGTGGCCCGCTGTGCCCTGGGAGGCGGCCCTCTCTGTGAGCGTCCCTCCCATCCATGACTAGAAGAACCCTTCCCCCACCCCCACCCCCACCCCCCCGCGACTGAGCGTAAAGTGTGCCTGCTTCTTTGCCATCCCCAGGTGTGTTGGCGTCTGCGGCCACGTGGACTTCCCCTGCCGCTTCCGGGACGCCTCCGCCCCGGCCCAGGCAGTCCTTCCGTACCGCGTCTTTGCCCCGGCGTCCCTTGGGGGTGCCTGCCACGAGACCCTCCTGCGGCTGCTGCCCGCCTGCCTCTCTGCCGCGCACTCCGTGCTGGGGACACACCCGTTCTCCAGGCTGGACGTCCTCATCGTCCCTGCCAACTTCTCGAGCCTGGGGATGGCCAGGTACGTTGTCCCGAGCTTCTCTGACTGCTTCTTGCTTCCCCTGAGTTCGTCAGAGCTGTCATTTGGTTGGGATGGCAGGGCCACAGTGACTCGTGCTTGGACATCGCTTTGCTGCCTCTTGGGACACGCATGGGCTGCAGGTGTCTCGGGCTCTGTGCAGCTGTGTCAAAAAGGCCACGTCCTTGCCGGGATGAAGACCGCCTTCTCCCCCACAGTGGTGTGTGCCGGGCTGTGACTCCTCAGTGACTGGTGAACTCAGATGGCGAGGGCTGATGGGCCCAAGGTGACCGCTCTGGGCGGGGTGACACACGTGGTTCTGGGGCACAGGCCACTTGCCCAATCCTGACCGGCTGTCTCACCCATTCTTGCCACTGGCCAGGAGCTCCTGTATCAGAATGCCCTCGTGGATCAGAAATCCACACCCAGAAGAGCAGTGCAGGCCAGACGGCTGAAGGAGTGGGGGTGCGGGGAGGGGGAGTGCGGGAACGGCAGGGTGGTGCCCGTCCGGCTGCTGATGTTTAAGGCGGTAGGTGCATTATTCCTGCTGTTGTCTCGGTTTGGTTCCTGTGTAAGATGCAGGCCTGCAAGCTGCACCTTGCCCTGTGCATTCAGTAGCGGCGTCGCTGCGTTCCACCCGGCGTTCTGTGTGGCTTGTATGCTCAGAACTTCGCGGGGCGTGTTTCTGTTTGAAAATCTTAATCATTAACAGTGAGCGTGCTCAACTAAGGATGGGGAATGTGAGCTCGTTGGCACATGTGACTTGAAGTTTTTCCCCATGAGTCAGGGGACGCCAGCTGCCCGGTCTCTGCCGAGCTTGTGAGCAGCCGCCGTTGTTCGACCTGAAGGCAGCACACATCCCTCCTGCAGAGGGACTTGACTGGCACACAGGCTTTTCATCTCCACGACACACGTACACTTTTTCAAAGCTGGCTGCCTGGGTCCTTGCGGAGTCTGAGAAGTCATTCAGACTGATGATCATCCTGTATTTATGAAGATAAAGGGCATGTAGAAGCTAGGATAATTACACGTATTTGGTTACATGCATTGTGTAATTGTCCTGGATGTCTATATATAGAATTTGCCTTAACAAGGGGGCTTCTCTGGTCCCTTTGAAGAGTCTGCTGGACTTAATTTAGGCAGACTTATTGGCAAAGAAAGGGCTGTTCGTTAAACGTTTCTCATTTGTACACAGGTTTGAGGGGCCGTGTTTAGTTGGGTGCTTTTAGCGCTTTATGAGGCTTGCCGTTTTCCAGTCCCACGCTGTGACCCAAGGGGGCCGAAGGCAGAGGAGTTTTCATAGGGGGTCTTATTTTCTGTCACTGCCTCCTGACCTCAGGCCTCCCAAACTGAACTTGCTGACCGGCCGGCCGGCTGTGAAGCTGCTCCTTGTAGGCCTGCAGGCCCAGGCCGGCCAGCTGCTCGCCTGCTGCTGTCTGGGCAGTGATTCAGACGTGCGTACCTCTGTATTTTTAAAGCAACAAACCTGCGTACCCTAAGGCCCAACGGTACCGGGCATGCATGTCGAAAAGCACGATGGTGACGGCAACTGAGCAGCACAAGACTGCTCTTAGACTTAAAGACAGGAGCACGGTACGTGTCAGCCTTGGTGGTTGGTTGTCGGATGTCATTTTTCCCCTTTCTTTTTCGCTGTGGAAATGGCCTGCCCTGGTCTAGATAGTATACTTTCTTGGGCTTAGTGACTGTTCCTTGTGTTTGAGCCATGAGGGGATTGTGGTGGCTCCCACTGCCAGTTGGGGGTGGGGGGTCCCCTGCGTTTCTCAGCTCTGACCTAAATTAATTCCACTTGTTTGGCGTGACTCTCTTGGGGTCCTGCCACCTTGGGCCACATGTGGCTGAGTGCGCTCATGACTCAGCTGGCTTCTGGGGCCCTGCTGCCTTATTTATGGTCAGGGCTTTGCTTGGGGCTCTGGAAAGCAAAGCTGGAATAAAGGTGACTGTCTCACACGTTGACTTCATGCCCTCAACAGGAGTAGATAGAAATCCCCAGGCTGGTGGCAGCCATCTGAGAGAAGACCCCCACGCTGAACCCTGCTGCTGCCCTGCTAGTTGTGAGGCACAAGAGATCAAAGCACTGCTTGGTGAATTAAACGCCTCTTCCTGAGTCCACGTTTTATAAACATGATGCCGGATTATAAATTCCATACCCCTGGACTTCTTTAGTGATTAGGCCTTAATCATAATGGGCACTGTTTTATACCCTTTTAGCGTTCTTATTTTAGTAAATGACGTTAAACAGTCCCACATGAACTACAATGGATAAGTTATTAATAACTATTTGAAAGAGTTTTTTAAATTTTGAATGACATCAGTAAGGGTTGCCCTGCATTTTAAACACTGCGTGCCATCGGCTGTATGGATACCCTTAAAACTCTCCAAGTCTGTTTCTGAGCCTGATTCTGATATTTCAGTGACTGGGGAAAAACTCATGTGTACAACCTGAATGTATGAAAATGACAGATCAGTTTTTAAGGAGGTAGATGATACACACACACCATTTCAGAATTTGAAATCCTTCTCAGATGTAACAGTAACTAGAGTATTTACCAATTCTGCCCTTCCTGGTCTTTGTCACCCCCATCAAGGCTTCTCTGAGTCACCGCCCTGGGGAGGACATACTTTCACTGCTTTCTGATTCTGAGAAAAAGCACTGGGGAAAGCTCCGTCCCCACCCTTGATTTGTTTAGTAAGTGTGGGCTTTCTGCTTTGGTCGTGTTTGCCTCCTGTGAGGGCCGAATCTGCCACAGGAGGAGCAGGGGGTGCACGCGTCTCGGATTGTGAGGCATGATGCCGATGTGCAGGCCCGAGTGCATGGCCAGTGGCTCTGCAACGTGGGGAGCGGCTCTCTGCAACGTGGGGAGCGGCTCTCTGTGTGCGTAGCCAGTGTTTTCTCAGGCATCTCTGCGAGGGGCTGACTGGTAAGCCCAGTTTCCTGGTTATTGAGAAATACATGAAAGGAACTCATCATCATGCTCACACTCTTTGTGATAATGATAATAATGTTAATGGAATAATATCCTGGAACCAGGTTGATGACCGTTGCTTAAAAATTATCACCGCCGTCTCACCTCCACGTGCGTTTGTAATAAGCACTCTGCCTCATCGCTTGTCTTTCAGCAGTTCACAGTTCCATGCCACGGGGCATACTTAGGTTGGCACAACGACCTTGCTGACATCCAGGTGCATTTTTTTTTTTTTCTTTTCTCCTCTTCTCTTTGACTTTCAAGAGTCTCCTACACTCATTTCGCAGTGGTTTTATGTTTAGAGCTCTGAATAACAATGCGTGTCTCCTGTGGCTGTGCTTCCCAGCTCTACCATTCTCAGGCAGCGCCAGCCCTGGTCCCCCTGGGAAGACTGGGAAGACTGGGAAAGCAAACAAACCAAGCAACCAAGCAGCTACAGTGGGGTTGACAATAGGTAACACGTCCCTCTTGACCAGGTTGTGCTGGTTCTGTACCAGATGGTCTTGCTTGTCTGCTTGTTGCTCATTCATTCATTCTTGCAGTAACCTCCTGTTGAGCACATGTTGTGTGCAGGGTGTCACTGAAGGTACTGAGTCCACAAGGAGGAACGAGGTTAGTGGGGTCTGTGTCCACATTCTGCTCAGGGGAGAGAACAGCCCCCACAAACAAGCCATGAAGATGTGTGTGATGAAGGACGTAAAACCAAGTGACAGAGTGACCCGGGGTGGGGCAGCATGTTGGGATGGGGAGGCAAAAGCTTCCTTAAAGTGTGACATGTGCAGCAAGACTGGGGAACAGGAAGGAGTCAGCCTTGCGACAGGCTGAGAAAGTTCAAGTCCACAGGCCCCAGGGCAGGAACCATGATGGTGGGGTGGGGGCACCAAAAGGCCAGTGTCGCTAGAGAGCCATGAGCTCCAGGGGGACGTTCCCTCACCCCCTCCTTAAACTCACTTTTGGAGCTGGGAGGTTCCACAGTGCCCTGAGGTGTGGGTCACCTGAGCCACACGCATACCAGAATGAGGCAGAGCTGCTGAGCAGTGGCCAGGGTGCAGCGGGACTGACAGTTCCGGGCAGGGGCTGCTGTTATGGGAGAGACTAATAGGAGAGAGCAGGTCTCTTCTCGGCTTTCCGGGGACCACAGTGCCATACTGTCTCGTGATAGCTCCGTGGATGCTGGCTTGGTAGCAGCTGCTGTCCTTGAGCAGAGCTCTCCACAGCGAGGACGTCAGAGTGCCTGGCGCCCAGGCTGGCAGCCCTCCCTTTGTGGAGAAGGGATGAGCCTCAGGCCACCCCATCGCCTTCCTCAGCGGCTGCTGGATGGTTCCTGGCAAGCTCTCTGAACACAAGCGGCCCCAGGGAGGGAGGCTGTGTTTATGTGTTTACTCATTCTAGTTTTTAAGCTTTTAGAAGACCGAACAAAAATAGGATTGATAAATAACGAGCCTAGACAAATGGCGTCAGTGACTTAAATATCTCCAGTGTGCTCCATGGTGTAGAACTATAAAGCTCCCTCCTACACATGCTTATTCTTAAAGGATCTGGTTGTGCAAGAGAAGGCGTCTGGGTGCTCCTGATGCCTCCTGACGGCTGCGTGCACAGTCTTCTTAAGCGCCTCGGTTTGCACCGAAGTGGTGTGCACGTACATGTCCGGGAACGAGCGTGCCCAGCTCTCCGCCCTCCCCTCCTCCTGGCCTGAGACAGGGTGTTGTCCTGTTTATTCTTATCTTCCAGCCAATGTGTGATGGAATCAGCGAAACATAACATGCTGGGACAAAGGGCCTCCTGTTCTCAGCCTTCTAATTGTGCCTCTTCGTGCCGGGAAGGAAGCAGTCATAAATTTCTGTCATTATCCAAAATAGCACGGTTTCATGGCGTGGGGAGCTTCTCTTTGCTTGTCCTTTGTTCGCATCTACTTGAAGTTTTTGACCCCCCCAAGCAAGCCGCCATGCTTTTAAACATGCCTTTAACTTTCAGGGGGGTGTGACCCCCTGCCTTCAAGGCAGGGTGCGACCGTGGTGACTCCTTCCTTCTGGAACCTGGTCCGAGCTGTACGTGTGTGCCCCTTTCTGGTCCCAGTGCTGCCAGCCGCTCTGCTCTCCACCGTGCAAAGGATTTGGGGGTCTGTGTGTGGGTTTTGTTTCTTTGTGGTCGTTTGTTTCCCAGAGTTGAACAAGTGCTCAGATTTTCTTCTGCATGGATTGTTTTGGAGGACATTTCTTCCCCGTTTTCCAGTACATGACGCTTCTCCGCAGGGGAGTGTGGGGGACGGAAAGCCCCTCCTCCCGTCCTGTCCTTTTCTCCTGAAGGATGGTGGTGCTGTGCTTGCCGTTGCTGCAACCCCGAGCAAACAGCTGTGGCCGGAGCTGGGTCCGAGCAGCGCGCGTGCCCCTCACCGGCCCACCTCGCTGCTTTGTGTTCGTGTCTCTGTTTTGTTTCCTGTTTTTAGTTTTCCTCTTGAGGAAATTCTTTGACTTTGTCTCTGTCCTGTCTTACAGAGGAGGGATTTCCCCTTTTACTGTGTTCTGGGCCTTTTATTTTTCTTTCTTGCAGCAGGAGCTGGAAGTTGGCTAGCCCCTGACTGATTATTTGGTTAGTCTTGACAATGCCCATTTGTACTGCGGGAGGCAGGTGTGAGGATGAGTGTGTACGCTCCCTTCTTCACGGCGCAGGTGCAGGGAGATAGATGATGTCCCCATGTGCCTTAGAGTCGGGAAGCAAAAGGGCCTCGTGCTGGGATAGCTTGCAGAGCCTGGAGTTCAGATTTAGGCAGGATTTGTCTGTGACCCCCTTGTATTGTGTACGAGGATGTTTGCTTCTGGGGCTCCCCATAGGAGTGAGAGTGTCATGGTGTCTACTTGAAGTTTCGAGGTCTTTGGGCTCCTGTGGAGGCAGCTGAGAACCCGAGGACCAGGTGAGTTCCAGGGTCTTGGGAGTGTGTCAGGGCCGGGCTCTCCCTCCTGTTGGACAACAAGCAGAGTGAACGCATAGCTTTTGGCTGAGCCAGAATCTTCTTCTTGCCATCAAACAGCCCTGCTGCCTGTCAGATCCAGAAGTAGTATTTTATCATCATTACGCCGTGATTCCTCAGCCCCTGCACGATTACGCTGAAGTGTTGTGTTTTCTTTGAAGTGTCCTCCACACACATAGACTGACAGGCTTCCCTTCAGAGAGCGCTGCTGGGGCCGTCCTGCAGGAGAAGCCGTCAGGACTTTGAAAGGCCTTCCTGAAGCAATCATCCCCCTGCCTCCATCTCCAATCTTCTCTCTCTCTCTCTCTATTGATGTCATCACAGGCCCCTAATCTCTTCCAGCCCTTGAGCTTGACATGGCCATTTGGCACCACCTTCCCCTTTTTCCATTGGAAAGAAAAGTCTTTTCTTTTCCCCCCTTCTCTCTTTTTTCTGTAGAAGCATCATTGCTGAGTAGTGCATACACTGGGTGCAGAATGACAATGGAACTCCATGTGCCAAGTTGCCGGGTTGGAACACTCCCAGTCTTGTGGCTGTGCACACCTCAGACCACGACTCACGGTCTGGGCGGGCCAGCGCCCTGGCTGTGCTAGGCGTGCACGTGGGCATGGAGCCGTGTGCGTCTTTCTTTCAAGGCCACGATCCTTTCCGGGGAGAACACCAGCTGTTCGCAGGGGCCATCCCTCTGTTGTGTTTCGGCTGATACGCCGCCGGAACCCACGGCACCCGAGCCGCAGGGGCCTGTCGGCAGAAAGCAGTAAGATGCTGCCTTGTCGCTGCGTCCTGCCCTGAAACTGGAACGGGAAGCCGGTCCCAGCTACCTTTTCTTAAAAAACAAAACAAAACAAAACATGTTCCCTCTGAGAGGCCAAGGGCGTGAGGAAACACTCCTTTTAAAAATGGATTACTTTGTGGAGTTTGTGGGTAGAGTGCTGAAGTGACCGTGATTTTTTCTGAGTACAGCTCAGAGTAGAACACGCGCCACTGCTTGGTTAACGAACCCTGCTGTTTATAGAGGTGACTGCGCAGAACGCCTAGACGTGGTTCCAGGAAGACAGAGCGCCAGGCCTGCCCTCACCTCCCCAGCGAGCTTGCTGCAAGCAGCCGCCGCCTCTGCGCCACGAGATGGAAGTCTGCGCCTCTCATTTCAGGGGGTGGGAGCGACTCTTGGGCTCCCGTGCCCAGACTCGGGGTGGACAAGCAGGAGGGCTACTCTGTGAGCCTTTGTTCCTCGGAGGCCAGCCAGCTGAGCTGAGGGGACGGAGGTGGGTGGACCCTCAATTTTGAGCCGGGCTCCTTGCAGACCCTGAGCCCCGACTGCGAGCACGAGGCAGCTGTGGGCCTGCCTGGCATCACGCACACGCGGTTTCTGCTCATCCTCTTGAGAGTTGGTGGTTGAAAAGGGCTGGATGGGCAAAGCCGAGAATTCATTCGGTAGATCCTCCCAGCCGGTAGGTGTGATGTGTGCCGAGGACTCTGTGGCTGCAAGGAAATACGAGACCTGTAGCCTAACTCAGGGCTTTTTATAGTAGGTTCCAGGGCAGGCTAGCTCTGTGGAGCGTTAATAATGTGGCGAGAGGAACTGTGGATTCATTAGTTTAGGAAGTGAATGGATTAAACAGAGTTAAAAGGTCTATTTATTGGAGGGCTTGTCCGAAAGCCCTTAATATCCTTATTATCCTGACTTAATATCCTGGTGCGTGTGTGCGTCTCGAAGGCAGGGCCAGAACGTGCAGTATTCGCCTAAGTGTTGTGCCCAGGGAAACGCTTTATAGTGCGCATTTTATGGGACCATCGTGCCCCGCCCCGCCCCCCGCCGCCAGACCTCCTCAAAACAGACTTTGTGAATTATTCTGTTCAGAAATACTGTGCAGTACATTGCACAGCTGGCCGTGGCACCCAAATTCTTTGTCATGGGCAGTTGAGGACCTGCCATGTGTCAGGCCCTGGGTAGGGCCTTGCTGTATCTCAGTGAGGAGGGTGGACTCACAGCTCAGAGCAGGAGGCCCCACATTTTTCTGACCCCATATTTCTTTGTGAACAGCCACCCATCTGTGTACGTACATTTATTTATAAGCCGTACACATTTAGTACAGTGTTAATATATTAGGTACACTATAAAACACACACAAGAGTAGAAATTTAAAAGGATGCTCGAGAACCAATTCTAAAAGGAGGTTCTGCCCTTCCTCCCTGCACCTTGGTGGCGTGGCCAGTGCCCAGGAATCCCTGTGACCACCAGGCAGGCACCATCATGGAGATGCGGATTCAGTAGGTTGGGGGAGGGGGTCTTGGCATCTGGAATGTTGTGTGCCCAGGTGATTCTGCCACAGGTATTAGAGAACAGTGTGTGTGTGGTGGGGACTGTGGTTATCTCTGCTCAGGGAGGTAACTTCTGGAAGGCTCTCAGACCGGAATGTCAGCCTGAGGAAGGAGGGTGGTGGGGCAGCTCCCTGGTCATGCTCCTGCTTGTGCTCCTACACCACCGAGCCCAGGGACAGGCTGAGCTTCCGGGCAAGTCACTGGGCGTCCCGGGCCTGGATTTTCTCTGGGAAAGTGAGGGCCGATTCAGCACCGCCGGAAGCGTGTCTTTCTTTGATTTAATTGGGTTGGAGTTTTTATTTTGAACAAGGGTGGGGGGCATTCAGTTCCGTCCAGCAATTTACATACACATGCATTTTCTCTTTGATGTGGGAGCTAGTAAGATCAGAAGCCTGTGATTTTCTGGTTCTCACAGGGCACCTGGGCAGCAGTAGGCGGTTAAATTTCAGGCCCTCAAGCAGCAGGTTCAGAAGGGCCTCTCTTACCCTCATTAATTGCAAAATAGACAGATCGCAAGGTCAAGGGCTCCTTCCTCTCCTAACAACCACCATCAGTGCAAACTCCCGTTTCCAAACCCTGAATCAGGAGCATGCTCCACAGAAGGCCTCCATCCTTCATCCGGGCCCTTGCCCCCTCAGACCCCGCCCTTGCCCCATCGGTTCGCAGCTAACTTTTCCCCCGCCCCCTGTTCAGCCTCCGGATCCCTCCATTTGCAAGCTCCTGTGTTGCACGTATACATGTTTAAACAGTTGTTGGGCTCGTCTGCCACTTCAAATTGGGCTTTGGTTTAAAACAAACAAAAGCAAAGAACCCGGAGGGCGGTCGGATGAAGACATTTCGGTTGTATCCACAGGTGGTGGTGTTCTGACCTTGACAGTCAGTCTTAAATGACCTGTCAGGCACCTCTGTGTGCTTCTGGGCACGCCCACCTGGAAGACATTACGTCCCCTGAGCTTTCTGTGCCCTGGCAGGCAGGCGCGGGCCCTGGGTCTGCTTTCCCTCCGTGGAGGGTTAATGCATGCACAGCAGGCTCTCCGCAGAGTGGCCTGGCTGCAGGCACTGTTTTCACTTAGCTGTGATCTCTCTCTTTGCCTGCTCGAACCTCCCCCCCCCCCCACGCCCCCCACGCCCTCCCCGCATTTGGCCTTCTCTGCTCTCTCATCCCCACCATTTGGCTTCAGACCATTGCTTCCTGGCTTTGATATCCCCTCGCAGAGCTGCAAGCAATCAGGAGACCATGGGCTGTGGCGCTCGGTGCTCGGCGGGGCACCCTGCCTGGCAGGGGACTTAGCCCCAGCCCCCAAGCCCCAGGCCACCACAGGAAATGGGGCCCAGAAAGCCTGGGACCCCCCCGCCCCCACCTCAGCTTCTGCAAGCCAGTTCTGGCAGCCAGCTCCCCTGGGTGGTGGGAACCTCCTCAGCTCCGGTGCGGTCCTAGAAGACCCTTCAGGAGTAATTCGGACCTATCCTGTGTGGCCCAGGTCACTTCTGTGCATCTGTTTGAATTGTATCTTTTTACACTTGGAGCCTCTCCCTGCTTTCCGGGGCGACACGAGCTGGTGCACAGAAGTTGGGGTGAGGAGAATGAATGGACGCATGAAAGGGGCCGCTGCGTTCTGCCTCGTGCCTCCCTGGGTAGTTTCGGGTCAGGTGAGGGTACCGACGATGGCTCCCGACCCAGGTCACAGCTCCTCTCCCTTGGCCTCCCGTGTGCGAGGCCCCAGGTTGTTGGGGGAAGTCCGGACTGTATTTCTAAAGGCAGACATGAGAAAGGGTGCTTGTTCTCAAGACCAGATCTACCTCTTATCATTGTGTAACACTTCCTCCGAAGCCTGAGAGAAATAGGCCTGGGTCCAGCTCACTCCCTCTCCAGTGCTACTCCCAGCGTGGTGGCCCGCCGTCCGTCTGGCTCACAGAGGAGACGCCTGCGCCTGGCCCTTTATCACCTCCTTGAGATCTGACTCAGGGTCTGGGGGGAAGGCCAGTGCTTATCAGCCCCCCGGAACTTCCCAGGCCCTGGCAGTGCGTCCCGCCGTCTCCCTGCAGGGGACACAGACCACTTACTGTTTATCCCCTTGCCCTAGGGGCCCTCCTGCTTTGGAATCTTACTGCTCAACTTTGGCACAAGGCCTTCCCTGCAGTTTTCCAGTAAGAATGGAGAGGGTGCCCAAAGGTGTGTGGCGTGAGGGTGACGGTACACAGAGCACGTAGGAGGCGCCGGCAGGTGGATGAGAGGTGCACGCGTGTGTGCCCCTGCCCTTCACACGAGAGCTCCGCCTGGCCCCAGCGGGCTGAGCTGGGTTTCCGTCACTTGCACCCCAGGGCCCTGGCTAATTGATGCAGAAACAGAAGCACCATTAGACCTCTGGGTTGGAAAGAGGGGTCAGCGGCTCTGAGCAACTCCTGCTGCTTTGCCTCCAGCTTTCCTCGGGTCGATGCTCCCTGACTTCCCCTCTGCGCAGCTGTACCGTAGCCTCGCGTGGTTTTCCCCTCACTTAAGCCTCATGGACAAGCTCCCTGTCCTTCAGCGGCATGGCTGTCCCAGGCTCTCCACAGCGTTTTCCACGCTGAGTCCTGCTGTGCTGTCCCCGGCCCGTCCGAGACCTGGTGCCCCTGCCCTCAGAGCGGCCTCGCTGCCCGGCCCCTCCCAGGGTTCCCTGTCCAGCAGGCTCAGCTGAGGGGTCTGTCCTCTGGGTGACGAGTCCCAGCGGCTGCCGACAGCGGGATCGGGGCCCAGACTTCCATGACTCATGACCTCGGAAGCAAAGGGCACATGGGTCCTCATGACACGTCATTTGCTTGAGCCATAGACTCAGGCACGGGCTGTGTGTGAAGCCTGGGCCGGCCCCCGGCCACCGAGTGCACGGAATCGTCCCTCCTTTTGTTACTTCTCCTCGGTTAGCCTTTTGAACCCCATGCTGTTACTGCACGCTTCTTCAGAGCCCGTGGCGGGTGATGGGATGAGAACCCTGGATGTGGAGTCAGAAAGACCAGGTGTGTCCTTGACACTGTGAACCCCTGTCCGGTGACTCATGCACAAAGTCCCTAGGACGACTCACTCACTCACTCACTCAGGACTCCTGCGTGCGTTAGGTAAGACCATGTGCGAGATGCCTGGTACGTAGTAGGTCGTCAGCAACAACTGGTCCCTTGCTTCCATAGGCATGGAGAAGGTGGGTAGTTTTGTGGGTCGAAACTACCTAAGATTTGTTGCTTATTAGTGTGAATCACATACGCGAAGGTCCTGACCAACCCAGACTGTCCATGGCTCTCCGAAACCATAGCTCCAGGGAGAACATAAGCGTAGCTGTGATGTGTCACCGTGGGGGTGTGGAAACGTGGACGGCCGTGACAGCATCCGGCCTGCATCGCTCCGATTGTGCACATGCAGTTTCTCTGTGCACTGAAGGAGCATTTCAGACCAGCACCTGCCTGCATCCTCGGTCGGTCCTCCTTTAAGCGTGCAGCTTGAGCGTCAGTAGTGCTCCCGCCCCCCAGAAAAATGCGTTAAAGAAGGCAGCAGAATGAAACTCCCGGACATTTCTGGTTTAGGTCAAATACATTTACTTCTTTGTTCCTTTTCCATATCTAAGCCCGACCTCCCAGCGCTTTGGGACTGTCACTGGACTCCGTGGGACGTGGGACGGTCAGGGCTCCCCGGGGTCGAGGGAAGGTGGGAAGGTGACAGGTGGGTGACTCCCCGAGCCCCTGGCCTGTGGCACCAGCCCCTCCCAAGAACGCGGGCAGAGTTTTGCAAATGCGCCCACCCGCCTTCCGTGTCGGGTGAGATGATCCTTCGGGTCAGAACGGGGAGGGCTCCAGGCGCTTCTGCAAAACAACCGCATTCGGAAGGTGCCTGGGGACCAAGCTTGCTGAGTGCCGCCGCTGTGGCCCGTGCTCCCCACCTCCGTTCCCGTCGGCCCCCCTCGTCCGGAGGAGCTGTCCTTCGCGTTCGGTGTGACCGCCCGTGTCCCTTCGTGCGGACGCAGTGAGAAGTGGTCAGTGAGGCTGTGCCCGCCGTCACCCGTCCTCACTTCTCTGCTACCAAGGAAGGCCGAGCGCACACGTGCTTGCGCTGTGCGTCCCTCACGTTACTTGCGGCCGGGGCTTCTCTCTGTGGTCAGGACTTCGAGAGCGTTCTCATCTTTGTTATTTAGTTGCATGGTATTCTGTCCTATGGGGGTTTTCCAAGTCTGGGTCTTTGCGTCTTTCTCCGTGTTTTGCAGCCATACGCAGCGAATGGACTCATTGGGGTGCACTCGCAGGGTCAGCAAAGGCGTGAAGGTTCTGTCATGCAGCCTCCGGCCATGGCGGTGGGGCGTGCCTGCACCCCGCCTCTCCCCTGCGAGTGCTGAAACTGTAGGTGGGAGCACTTGTATGTGGTGCCCTGACTTGGAGGAACCCACACGCAGCAAAGCAGGGGTGGGAACAGAGGGAGCCTGTCCCCGCAAACCCAGCTGTCACTGTGACGCTCCTGCTGATTGCGGCCCCAGTCCTCGTTCACTAAGCGCAGCGGAGTGGTGACGCGTCCATTGTCGTCGGCACGTAATGGCCATGTTCTTCAGATTTTGTCAGTTGTAACAACTATAAACTGGCCCTGTTCTCAGCAACGTTTTTTAGTTTAAAGAGAACCTCATTTCTTGTTTGTTCGTTTTTAAAGAACCCACGTATGTGACCTTTTTAAATAGCAATAAGAAATGCCACTTATTTTTCTGGTTGAGAAAACGGGACGTTATACTGACACAATCTGAGCTGCGGGCTTTGCTGTTCTGGGCTGTGCCCGCTGTTGGGTGGCGGGTCCTCGCCGGCGTGGGGACCCTCAGCTGGGCTTGCAGGAGCAGCACGTTTACTTCAGGGACGCAGGGCCGGCAGCCGGTCTCCCCAAGTCCTCCCGCGGTGGCGGGTTCGCATCGGAAGGCTGGGAGGCGGACGGGGAAGGCCTTGACCACACTGGAAAGGAATGGAACTAGGAGGGTGCTGAGAAGGTAGAGATTCTTGATGGCTGTACTCTCCAGACGTGGCAGAAGGCCAGGCAGGGCCTGAATGCAGAGCCAGTGGAGTGAAAGGGCGCGGAAGGCGGCGGGCTGTGGGGACTGCCGAGTGTGTCGCATTTGCGGGCGCCTCGAGGGATGGGCCGGCTGGTGGCGGAGTTGCTGAAACGTTTCTTAGAGCTCAGCTGAACGTCCAGAAGCCATGCCCCCTCCACCCCCAGAATTCTAGAGCAGATCACTTTAAAAAGCAGGCAGGGCCCAGACCACGGCCCCACGATGGTTTCCTGGTGGCTGAATGGTCTTCCTCGGCGACACCAGTGGGAGGCAAGTAGCCGACAAGAGCGTTCTTTAATTTTAGGGCAACCATTTGAATGCACATAGAGCTAATGTAAGCCGTGGGGCTCCTACACTGTGTTTGTGCAGACAGACACGCACACACGCGCACAAGCATTCGGCCCGTTGACCGCCCTGCTAGTTCCTTGCAGACACACATACACGTCTCCCCACGCTGGTTTGTTAGGACAGGCATCACTGAGGGGGGCAGGCAAAGGGAACCCTCTCAGAAGGGCTGACAGGCTCGGGGTGAGGTGCAGAGAGCTGCTGGTCATCTGTGTCACCGTCACCCCTCGACAGGCCCCTTGCACCCCTTTACGGATGTCGTGGTCTTACGAGAAGCTGAGGCAGCCACTATTTCGAGGGTCATTTCTCTTGCGCTTCCCGTGGATCTGATAGAAACACACTCGTGCCTGTCTGGTCACTAAGGCCAAGGGCAGTGGCTCTGCCTAACAAGAAAACTCTAAGGAGGTCCTCTTTTTACAGCTCGCCTTTCCTCCTCTTGCAACCATACCCCTCCCCTCGTGGCCTGACCCCAGCAGCAGAGCTGCGGCGGGTGCCGCGGGGCTTCTCTGCTTTGCAGGTAAACCTCGCAGCTTCCGCTTTTCTGGGACAGATCGTCCCCACAGTTCTGCGTTCCTCTTTGTCATTTCTATCAGTTTCCTTGCCTCTTGTCACCTCAGCTGCTTTCTTCTGGATCATGTTCTAGTTTTCTTCATTGCTCAGAGGTTGAAAAGTCCAAAAGCAGGCACAGGAAGCTGCAAAGGCTGGGGACTTGGTGAATCTGGGACCTGCTCATGGAGCTTTTCACCCCAGGCCTGGCTGAGGACGTTCACGTGTTGTCCCGTTGGAGCCTTACGCCTGGCGTTTTGGGAGGAGCAGTGCCGTGTCCTGCCTGTGTGCCCAGGACATGCTGCAGCTCGCCCTGCATCTCCGTGGGGAGCCCGCAGCTTGGGTGAGCCAGTTCTCCCGGTGCCGTGGTCCCCCTCAGCAGCCCGGGACCTTTGGTTTCACCCTGACGGCGATGTCGGGCGGCTGCCGCGCCGTCCGTCTGAGGAGCGTCACGGCCCCCCTTCCTGTTTTGTTAGCACGCGGTTTGGTCCTGCAGACTGGCCTGCGTGTGCTGGAGACCCACCCGTTAGCCCCTTGCACAGGCTCCTTCTCGTTGAATTCTCATTCGGCACGTGAAGAGCCTATTGGCCCCTCTCAGCCTGAGTCTGGAAGATCTAATGAGGTCTCTTAACTACTGAGCCCCGCGGGGAGTCTTGGGTGTCCAGTGCCCTCCTGATGTCACCCCCACACTTTCCTTGCCCCCCGCTCCGGCTCCCGTGGCAGACAGCGCGGGGGCAGGTGCACGGTCAGCACCAGGCGGCTCAGTAGCATTGCAGACTCAGGTCCTCTATTTATTGAAACGCGGAGGGTTCATCAGGATTTCACAGCAACGCCAAAACTAGGGCACCCTCGCTTGGATTTCCTCTCAAGGCCAAGGTTATTGCATCATCTTTGCTCTCACTGAGTCCCGGGGGCCCTGTCAAGGTGCTAGTTTGTGGGGGCCGAGCCTTTGGTATGAAAAAACACCTTCTACTCATCTGACGCTGAACTGTATCAAAACCAGCCGAGTGCACGGCCCCAGGCGTGTCAGTGACACTGTTACTGTTTATCACGTGACGGAAAGAGGTAGCCGCGGCCATGACGGTGATGGCACTTCCTGCCCAAGGTCTCTAGTGAGACCCCCCAGTATGTGGACACCCGTGTACGCAGGCGCCAGTAGGGCAGGCATCGTTAGAATAACAAAAATACATGACAAAGTAACTGTTACTCTTCTCAAAATTAAAACTAAAGTAAAAAGTCCTCTTAAAACACATTCCATGGGCATGACCACAGCAAAGCTGTGTTCCAGAGTTCCGTCAGGCCCCTGAAAAGCGGGGTTCGAGTCTTCAGGCCTCAGCTTCCTTGTCTTCACCCCTTTTCTTGCCCAAGGTGTTAAAGTCAGCCAAGCACGGTCTCCTGTGAAGCGCATGTGATTACATCCATTGGCTCGAGTCTCGTTGATGCCGACTCCGCTTAACTCAGGGGTGCTGGGGAGCATGGCTGCGAGGACCTTAACTTCCAGGCAGGACCCGAAGGCGAGCGACTTGCGCGTCTGTGCTGCGCTCTCCGGTCATTGCTCGCAGCTGAGCTCGAAGCCGGCCCTGAAGTCCCGAGTATCTTTTCTGGCCGCCTCTGGCTCAGCTAACCTGGGAAACACGGGGCCGTGATTGAGGACGTTCGCAGGAGGGTGGGGACCGGGCACCCGAGCAAGAACACGGCGGGTCATCTCCGTGACAAGGGGACATGGTGACGAAACCCCTGCGGCCTGCATTCCCTGTCCCCTTGAGGGCACTATGGGTGCCTTCCTGCACTTCGATCGGGTAGAGGCACAGCAGCCACCCTTTCAGCGTTGCTTCCCCGCTTCAGTTTTGCTCTCTGTGTTCTCTGATACCCTCCTCAAGACTTGAACTGCAACTGCTTTCCATTCGTAAGCTCTCTTTCTTCCCTTCCCCATTTGGCAACAGCATTTTCCTGTGTTTTCAGTGGCACCGACCTGAACGCGGCTGTTTGTATTTAACAGGAACAACGTGGTTTTATTTTCCACGCCCGGCCGCGGCAGCTTGGACCCTGCCCCAGCGGCTCCCAAGATGTTAGCGCGGCTTTGCAAGGCGGGCCCCTTAGCTGCTATTGCAGAGACGGGGGTGGGGGCGCAGCAGGTCAGGGAGGGAGGAGTGGCTGTTCCTAAAGTCCGCTTGCCTACTGAATAGCTCAGTTTACAGACCCTACTGGATGTGGGTTTGACCTTTCCCGGTTTTCTTCCCTGTTGAAAGCGTGATGGATGCGTCGGTGGGAGACAAACCGTGTGTTCCAGAGGCCTTGCCATGTGCAGGCTTTCTCACGAATACCAGGCCTGCCCGTCCCCTCAGCATGGGTCCCCCACACTGTCAGAGGCAGCGCGTGGGAGGCATGCAGGCCCGGGATGGCTTAGGAGGCGGGATCTCAGCTCCCAATTAGAGCCACTCCAGGAAACACACATCTTTATTTGTTAAACAAATAGTCCTGTGTGAGCCTTGGCAGCGACCCTGGGCTGTTTTAAATAAGTGACTCACCGACGCGGGGCGCACCTGGGACTTTGAAGCCCGTGTCAAGGTTTTCGGTTGGAACACGCATGGGTCCCCTTCTCCTTGGCTCGGCTGCTGGAGCGCGTTGTTTCCTCATTTAGCAATTGGAGAGTTAATGGAGTTCTTTGTGATGATACGGTAGAAGAGAGACTGTTTTATTCGATGCTGGGACTGTAATTAAATTGGCGCCCATTGGCGTGGTGAGAGTTAAGGTGGCTTCAGCCTTTCCAATATAAACTCATATTTCAGGGGTTTATAACCAGCTATAAAAATATGCTTCAAGCTACAGACCTGGCATATTCAGTGTCAACCTAGGAATAACCTTTACTTTTTAAAAAGTCCTTTAAAAGAGGATAATTAAACATTCATTGTAGCTGTTTATAACTGTTAAGTTGCAAGAATGCAGGGAAATAAAAATAGCTTTTTTTTTTTTTTAAAGCAAAAGCTTGTGATCCATTTTTTAAAACGTGGACAAGGTTATTAGCTATTTTGTGTGTCTTCACAGGAAAACACAGCACAATCTCTGTGAAAGGAATTTTAAACGGTGGTGGTTTCGGTTTCCGTACGGCGACGGGCAGGGCACCGGTAAATCTCCCCCTTGTTCTCCCGAGACCCGAGCCTCCCCTAGGACCACTGGCAAAGCCGTTTTGTCAGTGGGCTTCAAGGTCATGGTAACAAAACTCCCGGCCAAGGAGTGCACCGCAGCCTCTCCCTGGCAGAGGGGAGTCTGGGGCCATGGCGGGCCACCTACCCACTCAGCCCTAACCTCCTGGGCCCTGTGACGGACACCCACCTGGGGGTCTGGGGAGCCTCTTCCCGGCCCTTGCTCTGCACCCCGCACGGGTGGGGGAGGTGAGGACGGAGTGTGGCTCTTTGCACTTCTGTGGCATTTATTGTGGCGAGTGGCTCTCAGTGGGGCCACTTGTACGTGTGGAGAGTTGGGTGAGATTCAGTGTGCACGGGAGGAGTCAGGAGTTCTCCCAGTGCAGCCGCCTGTCGGGCTTCGTGCTGGGCAGGTTTACCTTGAATCTCTCTGTCTCGACTGATGCCATGTCGCGATGACCGTGGCAGTGGAGGGACAAGGAGAAACGGTGCCGTTGGTGGTGGCGGTGGTGCTGATGATGGTACCAGTGAGGCGCGGGAGGTAGCGTTGGTCACTGGAGTGACGGTGGCGACGGCGCTGCTGGCGGGAGTCACCTTGGTCTTGGCAAACGCGTGGCTGAAGGACCTGCTGCTGGCCCTCCCCCGCACCGTGGCATGGACACTGGCTGCTGGTGGATCCTATTTTTCCATTGGATAACGAGGGTGGTTGGTGGCAGCGATGGGCATGTGTCCCCTTGCAGGGGCGGGTCCCCACCCTCGAGCCAGAGGACAGCTGTCTCCTTTTCTGTGCTGTCAGTTTAGGATCAAGGGCTGCGGTGACCTGAGGCTTCAGAACCCCAGCGCCATGAGTGGGGAGGGACTGGGAGATACCTAGCATTCCTATCAGCACTGACCCGCTGCTGTGTCCTGGGACACGTGGCTGGTGCTTCACCTACGCGGCGTCTACACGAATCCTCCCAACAACTCTGGGAAGTGGGTTTTAATGATTGGTGTTGCAGATTAGGAGACTGAGGCTTGGCCCTGAGGTAGCAAAACTAGGAGTCGAAACCCGTAGTCTGTGTGGCCTCAAACCCTTTACTTCTCTCTCTGCTGCAGCCTCCAGATAGCTAGTTCAGCCCTCTTAGAACATTCTAGAATGTTTCTCATCTCTAGTTAGGTAAGGGTATGGGAAGAAATTTATGAAAGAACATTCTATATTTGGTTTTCTTCCCTAACTTAGCCTGAGGGCAAAGAATGCCTTTCCTCCCTGCACATTTCCTTACACTCAGTGTACTCAGACGACCCCGTTAAGAGTCACATGGGAACGAGGTGCAGGCTCTTCCCTCATGGTTTCCAGGCTGGACCTGTGGAGTGATCTTTTCCTGACCTGGCTGGTCTTCGGCCAAATAGCACATCGAGCAAGCCAGAAACGAGGCCCCAGCAGAAAAAAGCAAACGGAGATAAATATTTGCCCCGTCCCAGCGGGATGCCTCGGTCCGCCGGATCAAAGGCCGTCTTTGTGTGGGTCTGTGCGTGGGCCCTGGCTGCACACACGGAAGCAGGCGGCCGTGGGAGAGCAGAGACGGGGGTGCCCGGGCTCCTCAACCCAAACACGTTCCCTGGGGACATGAAAAGGAAAAAATCAGAATCCGTTTGTAAAAACAAAGATATAAATTGCATTACCCAGATTCAGAATGAGAAAAAGCAGGAAAAGCAGAGCGGGAACAAAAAGCAAAGAGCGAAGGCGAGAAGAAATGGAAAAGAAAGGATCCGAGACAGAAAGCCCGAAAGGGAGGGCGGGCGCCACGGGCTGCTCCCGTGGGACTCGTGGATGTGCACGCTAGGCGGACGTGCCTTTCTCCTGTCCCGTGGGCTGTCTTTCCTACTTTCTCGACAGTGTCCTTTGAAGCGTGCAAATTTTCATTTTTGATGAAGTCTAATTTAATCTGTTTTTTCTTTGATTGCTGTGCTTTTGCTGTCATATCTAAGAATCCATTGCCCGATCCAAGACTGGCACTTCTGTTGGCTCCTAAGAGTGTTAATAGTTTTAGCTTTTACATGTAGGTCTATAACCCATTTTGAGTTAATTTCTATAGATGGTATGAGAACTTCATCCTTTCGCATATGGATTTTTACTTGTTTCAGATTTATATTTCTTAATTCCACAAATATGTATGATGCGCACGTCATATGCCACGGATTTTGCTGGATGTTATGGACACAACTGTTAAGAAAATACTCATCAGTATCAGAGTGCTTCAGAACCTGGGGAGAAAAAAGGAACCAACAACATACAATGGAGAGGAGGGAGCCTCTTCACTAACTGGTGCTGGGAAACTTGGAGAGCCCCGTGCAGAAGAATGAAGCTAGACTGCTCTCTTGTCACCATACACAAAAATTAACTCAGAACGGATCAAGTCCCTAAATATAAGACCTGAAACAATAAACTACATAGAAGACAATAGAGATGCTAAACTTAAGGACCTTGGTCTTAGAGAGGATTTTAGGAAAGGCTAGGGAAGTAAAAGCAAAAACAAATGAATGGGACTGTATCAAACTAAAAAGCTTCTGCACAGCAAAAGAAACCATCAACAAAACAAAGAGACAGCCAACTGAATGGGAGAAAATATTTGCAAGCAACACCTCTGATAAGGGGCTAATAACCAAAATACAAAGCAGTTTATACAACTCAACAGCAACAGCAACAAAACCAACAGTCCAATTAAAAAATGGACAGAAGACCTGAACAGACACTTCTCCCCAAAAGACATACAAACAGCCAACAGCTACATGAAAAAAATACTCATCCTCACTAGCCATTAGGAAAATGCAAATCAAACCACAATGAGACACCACCTCACACCTGTTAGAATGACTGTCATCAACAAGACAAATTGTAACAAGTGCTGGAGAAGCCGTGGGGGAAAAGGAACCCTAGTACACTGCTCCTGGGGATGTAAATGGGTACGGCCACTATGGAAAAAGGTATTGAGTTTCTCAGAAATTTAAGATTAGAGCTATATACAACCCCAGCAATCCCCCTCCTGGGTATCTACCCCCAAAATTTGAAAACATTTATTTGTAAACGTGTATGTTCATTACAGCATTATTCACAGTGGCCAAGACATGGAAACAACTGGTATTCTTTGATAGATGGCTAGATAAAGAAGATGTACATACACGTAATGGAATATTACTCAGCCATAAGAATAGATGAAATACTGCCATTTTGACAACATGGATGGACCTTGAGATTATCATAAGTGGAATAAATCAGAAAGAAAAAGTCGAGAATCCTATGATTTTACTCAGAAATGGGATATAATACTGAAAGCAACAAATGAAGAAGACAAACGAAAATTCACAGACACAGACAACACGAGAGTGGGTACCAGAGGGAAAGCAGTGGGAGGTAGAAGAGGGTAAGGGGAGTCACATGTGTGATGACAAAAGGAGATTTGACTTTGGGTGGGGAACACACAATGCAGTACACAGATGTGTTATAGAATTGTATACTGGAAACATATAATTAATGTTAATCAGTGTCACCCTAATAAATTTAATGGGAAAAAATTCAAGAAATTTGGGAGGTAATGTAAACTTGTGGAGGGTTTAGCCTCTTGCGCAGTTTGTCCAAGTGTAACGAAAGGAAAACTCCATTAGAAATACCTGGATTACTGGTTAAGAAAGCCAATAGACTGAGATGTGGCTTGCTAGGCCTGGTTATTATTTTCTCTTTGATTGTTATCACATGTCTTTATGCCATTAATTTATATTTTTCGACATTAACAAAATCAGGCCTTCTCTTTGGCCGTATTTTGAGGTCCAAGGAAGGGAGGCCGTTGGCTAGTCGCATCCAAGACTGCAGATGTGGAAGTTGTTCTTGCAAAAGCCTTTTGATGAAGCAACATGGTGGGTGGGACACACGATCTAGCTTCAGAAAGAGAAGGGGGACGTGGTGCCCCATCCTGCCCTAGAAGCACTTCGTAAACAGCCCTCCTGTGATGCCTGGGCCCTGGCGGCATTTCCCCGGGCAGCTGGCTGCAGCTGCTCTGTCACCAGTGTTCTTCTCTCTTCTGTAACAGCACCCACAGAACATCTGTTTGAGTGCCCCCTACGTACGCTGGCCCCTTGGCAGATGCTGGCTGTCCCCAGGACCACTCTGTTACCCCCGGCACCTAGGTCTCCTCGGCTGTGCATTCCCTGCATGGAGAGGGAGTGGAATGCCTCAGCCTTAGGTGTCTGGGAGCATATGGGGCCCTTGGGGTTTGGGCACTGTCTGGCTGCATGACTGCAGGTGATACCAGGAGCTGTGTACAGGAGAAGCACAGTGACACGTTCACAGGCATGTCTGCAGTGCCTGAGCCATCCAAGGGCTCAGGCGTTGCGAGAGTGACTGCATGGATTGCGTCAGGCATCCAGCGCATAAGAGGGGAAGCACACTGCTTCCCACAGGAACTGACACCAGGTAGAAGCCTTGTTTTCTGCATTCTTCAAGAGAGCAGAGGGGAGAAGGTGCTCGTTGTTAAAGATGTTGTATTGACTCCTGGAAGAAAACGCAAGTAAACTCCTTTTTTAACCTGAAAGTGGAGAAAACTCCTGGTTTCAAAACCCAAAACCAATAAAACAAAAGCTTGATTAATTAGATCCCATGAAAACAAAATACTTCGGCATATAAAAAAACCAGCAAAGCAAATGACTCATTGGGAAAGCATATATGTGATTTATGCCTCAGACAAGTAAATAATGAGTTTCTAAAAACCGAACAGAAAAAATGTGTAAATAAACCCAACAACTATATAGAAAAATGAGCTAGTAATATAAACAAACTGTAGAAAAGAAATGTACATTATCTCTTAAACTTATGAAAAGAAGCTCTACTATGTTTATCTTAGGAGAAGTGCAGATTGGAACTACACTGAGAGGTCATTCCTTACCTATCAGACTGGCAAAGATCCAAGAGTTTGACAACGTTCTGTTGGTGGACATGCAGGGAAACAGGCCACCTGTGTTGCTGGTGGAGATGCAAAATGGGCTAACGTCCCTGGAGGGAAATTTGCAAGATCCAGCAAAATTAGGTAGATCTTTGATTCAGTAGCCCAACTTCTAGGAAATTATCCTAAAGATACACTGGCAAAAATAGGAAAATACGCATGTATGTGGCTATTTATTGACACAGTGAAAGGCTGGAAACAAGGCCACTGCCCACTGTTTGGGCCTGTCAAACAAACTATGGTACATCCGCGCAAGGGAGCACGCTACACCTGTATAAAGGAATGTGGGTGTCGCTGAGTCCTGTGGTCGTCTCCGGGATCTATTGTTAAGTGAAAGGGACACGGTGGAGAAGGTGTGTGTAGTGTGTCAAATGTCAGCTCCATTGCTATTGAACAAAATACAACGGAAACGTAACTAAATTTTTAAAGAGCAGTTACCTGTGGTAGAAGGAAGAGAGCACCATGGCAGGGACAGCGATGGGAGCTAGACTTGTCCGGACGCCACCGTGTTTTGTAGACTTGACTTTGGAACCATGTCACAATTGTACATAATTACAAAACTAGTTATTTTTAAAGCAGTCCCTAAAAATGAAAAGCAAAATGAACCCATCTATGTTTTGGTTCATAGCACCACCACATAGAGCTGACCAGCCTACGCAACATTAAAGCACAGTCATGTGCTTATGTGCTCCTCGTGGACTCCTCTGGTCTGTCATGAGTGGCAGTGACGATACCATCTTACGGCTGTTGTCTGTTGTAGGAGAGAGTAAGTGTGTAATACACTGGCATCCTTGAGAACTGCGATGTAAGGCCCGGGAAGAAGAAAACCCAGATATAAAATTGACAAGGCTGAGTAAAAACCCTGGAGTCGTGAATTTGAAAGAAAGTGTTTGTGTGAACTCATCTGTCCGTTCATCTTGAGAAAAGAGATTTCCTCGCTGAGTCACCTGAAGGGCTTGGGAGTCACGTCCAACCCAGAATCACTGAGGCCCCATCCTAGTACATGATTTGTGGTTCCTCAGCACCGTTTCTCACTGAACGGAACGAGGACTCCTTGTGGAAATGACTGTTTCCAGATCTGGGGCAGAAAATGTAGAACTTGTGCCTGGAGTTTCCTGTCATACCAGAAAGCAAAGAAGCTCTCAGAGATGAAAGTCACAGCCAGAGGACTGAAGAGTCCCCTGGGACAACTGGAGCATCACTAGGTAACAACTGAAATGGTTTACAACACAGCAAACACGTTTAAGTCCATGAGTTTATAACATTAAAAATAAACTCACATAATCAGTTACCTTTCAAGGATGCCAGAGAATCAACCCATTACTTTGAAAACAGATCAATAAAGAGAAAGAATGAAGCATTTGTCCTTGCGTTCCCGCATACACTGAATCTCAGCGTAATTGAGACAGCGAGCTCTTTATAGAACAAATTCAGCTAATAAATTAAGAAGTTATGATAGAATGTGAGTATTAAACATTTTGCAATCCCTAGTTTGTTTGTGCCTCCTAATGGGGGTTCACAGCACATCTCAGGTGCAATATTCTTGCTCAACTAAAATGACCTTGGATCTGCTCAAGCCTCTAGATGTGATCACCAATTAACAGGAAATACAGAGGACAGAGAACAAATTACATGACACTACAGAAACACAGTGGGCAAAATGCAGGCAGCCGGAAACTTGGTAAAGCAACCTGGTTTTATTTTGTTTGTTTGTTTTTTGGTGTTTTGTTTTGTTTTGTTTTTTCAACAAACAGAAGTATTCTTTTCATTGACATCTGGGGACCCTGCATGGACCAAGAGGTTTCCTCCAGTGACTTTGTGGTACTCTTCATTTTTGCCTGGAGTCTGCATTATCACGAGAGCTTACTAAAATTGGCTGGTAGAGGTCATGGTGAAAATGAAAATGTGCTAATCCATTTTTATGAATCAAAACTGAATAAAATTAGAAAACATTTTCCCGCGGCAACGGCAGTGTTTATCTTACCTGGAGGCAGTCATACTCATGGACAGCCGTAGGTGAGAAGATGTTGAACTCCCACGTTTGTCCCCCGTAGCCTACCTACGTGCCAGTAAATGCGCTGTTAGGCGATTACAGGGCGCCATCCCCTCTGTGAACTTTCAGTTTCTCACAGCAGGTCGGATTGGCTGTGTCACCTGTGCTGTCGTTAATGTGGCCTTTGTGTGGTATGACACATGTAGGGGCACAGTGCCAGGGAAGCATTGTCCCCTCCTTGGTGACACTAGGCTTCATACCTGCTGTCCCCTCTGGGAGCTCCAGAGGACAGGCTGAGTGCAGCGGAGGCCCCACTGTGACACTGGGGGCCCCCAGGTGACCAGATGGGCACGCGGGGACCTCTCTAACAGCTGTCACCTCCCCCCCACTTCCGTCTCGGGTAGTGGCACTGTCATCCATTCCACGACTTCAGACGCAAACTGCTTGTCCGCGGGAACTCCTGGTGACCTCCCTTTACACCACGGTCAGTCACCACGCCCGCCCACTCTCTCTCCTGTGCTCTGGGACAGGCCTCTCCTCCCCTCTCGGCGGCTGCCTCCTGGTTCCAGCCCCTGTCAGCAGGACTTGTGGGGAAGCCTGCCTCCGGCCCTGCTCCCCGCGAATCCAGTCTTTGCACCACTAACACCCTCCTCTGTCGCCACCCTGATTAGCCAACCTGCTGTCACCCCAGCACGACGGGCAGGTCCTGCACTGCGCGGCCACACCGCTCGGGGGATGTACACGGTCTCTTACGGCCACGTCCTCTGTGGGGCGTTGCGCCTTCCCGCATCCTGCTCCTCTGCCCGCTGCCCCCACCCCACCCCCGTTTCCCACCCGCTCCCCTGCTGCGGGCGAGCCTCCCCCTTCAGGAGCTGTGTTCTTGGAGGCCCGTCTGGTCCCCGTGCGTGCGCTCGCACCGGCACCCCCTTTCCCCCATCGCCTTCCCCACGTTCCGTTACGCACTTGGCCCCTTGCTTGGGAGGTGCGCTGTCCACGCCCCTCCTCTGAGCCTCCCTTCTCCCGCTCATGGTCTGCGTGCTGTGACTTCGGCGGCTCAGTCCCCAGTGCCCGCGCAGTGTCTGGCCTCGAGCAGCGCCTCTGCCGCTGGGTGGATGGCCAGTCCGTTGCTTCCACCATCCCTGCGCCTTCAGCCTCCTGGGAAAGTTGGGTCCTAGGCGTAGAAGGGCCTAGAGCTTTTGAACCCATGGTTATGGAAATTACAGGCAGCACTCTGCACTTGTCTTGTCTAGTACTGCCGTAGCGGTTATGATTCTTGAGCACTGACTTTTCAGACAGAAAGAGATCACATTGCTTCATAGTTCCTTTGTCTCAGAAATAATCCAATCTATAGTGTCTGCACTTGGCTTTTGGTTTCCGTCAAGGATACTTCCGCGTCTCATGTGTGTACGTCTCGGTGTGACTTGGTTCAGTTATTGCTTTGTCACTGTTGGTGCGATCTCTGCAATGGAAGGGCAGGCCTGGGTCCATCTAGGTACAGTGACACCTCAGCATTCATCGTTGATTGGTTCCAGGAGGCGCGACGAGGACAGGGGCAAAATGTTCACGTCAGAATGCGTTGAGTACCAAATTCCTCGAGTTCCCAAGCAGTTGAGCACCAAGGTACGACTGTACAGTTACTGCTTCATCTAACTCTGTCTGGGCGATTTCTTTTTCTCCATGCAGCGACTCAGTCATAACGGGCATAATGTTTACGTCCACAAACTCATAACAAAGAGCCACATTGTGCCAGAAACCCCTGGGGAATACAGGATAAATACAGGATCTAGGTCCTGGAAGAACTCAGGGGCAGATGAGCGAGCCGTGCACGCCGGGAAGCCTGTGAGGCCAGGGCAGAAGTTACCTGTGTCGGTCAGGAGCGCCTTGTGGAAATAAAAGGTGTCCATTTCAGGACAAAGCGCGTAAGCGCAGGAATTCGATCGTTCTTCACCTGCCAGTTACCAAGCCCAGTAGGCTCCATTAGCTGCAGCTCAGGCAACTGGAACTCTCAAGCAACGAGCACAGTGGGCTTTTGGCCGGCTGCTTGGGGTTTTGCCGGTGGCTTGCGTTCCGGTTAACGGAGAGTCTACTTACATTGACCCGACACCGACCCATCCCCAGGGGTGCCGGTTAGCAGGGAGTCTGCTGTATTTATTGAACAGTTACTCGGTGCTTAGTACTGTTCTAGGTACTCAGAACAAAGTCCATTCCTTCGTGGAGCGTGAGTTTGGTGAGCAGAGACATAATAAACAAGCAAATGGACACGCGTGTGTAATGTGGGGTCCGGGGTGTGCGGGGGCGCTGGGCTGAGTGAAGCAGGCTAAGGGCATCTGCAGAGGACTCTCTGACGGCGATACCTGAGCACAGACGTGCGTGAAGCCAAGGCGAGGGCAGATGAGACCGGGCCCTGGCGGTGCGACTGGCCGCAGCAGGCTGGAAGGTGTGCCAGGCCAGGCTGCTGGAGCGCGACGGCCAAGTGCATGAGAGACAGTGCGGAGGGCCTTCTGGGTGGTTCCTTGTGAGTGACGATGGGGACCTGCCTGCAGGTTTTGTGTCGTGAGGAACATGATTTGATTTATGCCTTAAGAAGATCATTCTGGATGCATGCCTGATGTCTTGCATTGGGGGACAGGGACAGGTAAGAGCAGAAGCAGACACACAATCTAGAGGCTAATGGAGAGGGAAGTGGTGGCTTGGACTCTAGCGGTAGCAGCAGATGAGGTAAGAAGTTCAGTTTGGGGTATTTGGGAGGTGGAGCTGAAGAGATTTGGGGGTGGATTGTATGTAAGATGCAAGTGGGAGACGGATCGAGGCCACCAGGATGAAGGGCCCGATGTTGGGCATTTTATTGAGATACTGGTGCCATGTTAATGAGATAGAAACAGAAAGGAAGGACGAGGTCATAGGAGAAAATGAAGATTGTTTTGAAATTTGTTGAGTTTGAAATGTCTCAGTGGAAGTGTAGATGGAATTCCAAGGGCAGCTTGTGGCGGGATGTGAACTTGGAGGGGTCTTAAGGATGCAGGTGGTGTTTCACGTCATGGGATGGAGGGTCTCCCGTGGAAGGAGGTGGAGGGAGAAGGGGTGTGAGGACTGAGGGGGTGAGGGCCAAGGGTGTCAGCCATAGAGTCATGGAATGTGTGAGGCCTGAGATTGGACTGTGGGATTTGGTCTAATGGGGGCACCTTGGACCAAAGCAGTGGTGATAGACTGGTGGGAAGGAAGGCTTACTCGGAGTGAGGGGACATCAAGTGTAGGAAGCTCTATCAAGGGGCCCTGCCGGGAAGGAGGGGACAGGAATCGGGACGTCACTGCGGAAGCCCGCCAAGTCCAGTGCGGCGTGTTAACGGCAGGCTGTGTCCAAGCACGTCCGTGTGCCGGTGGGAATGATCCGAGTGAAGAGACGGGGGGGAGCAAGAGGACAGGCAGTGCGGCTGGGGGGGCGTCCCCAAATTAGGGGCTTCGATGGGTACACAGAAGGCTCCCCACGGGCAGGGAAGGGGTGCACCCACGGAGGGGTGCAGGTGTTGCAGCACATCTGATGGTGGAGGAGATGGAGCGTGTGGTGTCGATCCCTTCTGTTTCCGTGCTGGACTGGGTGCAGAAAGCCTGGGCTGCAAGGACACTCAGAGGCCATTGGTGTGGACCAGGTGACATCTCTCTCTGGTTCTTTATGCTGTTGATTTCTTGTTCACATCTACCTTTCTGTGACTGAATAGATTCTTAGAGAAGATTGAAGAAATTGAAATTCACTCAAGAAGTAATGGAGCAGAACTGTGCTAGCTGCCAGGCGAGTAGCTGGCTTCCTTAATAGGTTGACTCATTAGTTGTGGGGGAGGGGGACGCGGGGGCCTCTGTGTGTGGTACAGGCGGAAACAGATAGGAGTGGGGAGAAATGTTGGAACCGAAACAATCTCATTAGTTACTCTTAATGTCCTCAGACGTTCTGTAGGGATGGTGGCTATCCTTTCACAGACAGAGCGTGAGAGAGCCCGGGGCCTGGCCCTAACTACCCACAGCGCCCAGCGAATTAACCCGGCGTTTACGTGGCGTCCTTGAATTCCTACTTCTGTACTTGGTCCCGAGGCCGAAGCGGATGGTAAATCTTGGCTATAAACCACCTGCACGATCGAGGACATGTCCCTGAGCCTTACTGTTCAGGCCCAGACGGCTGCCCGTCATGTCTACCGTTGACAGTGGGGGTTATTTGCCCCCTGGCTCCAAGGGAAATGTAACCCTGCAGTTGGTCCTTCGGTTCCCATCTCACGGCCCTCTGTGAAGGAGAGCATCTCATCAGCTACATTTGGTTAATGAGGGTTCACGGCTACACATGCAGCCTGCTTCCTTGACGGCTGTAACTCCGCGCTTCCTCCCTTCTGCAGGTGTGTCACCACGGTAGTAACGACGGGACACACACACACTTTTTCAGATGAACAAAACCACAGAGTAAGATGCATCCTGATTTCGGCAATGTTAAATAGGGTGAGGGGAGATAGAAGGAGAGAACTGGAAATTAGGTAACCCACATTTTCACGTGACATTACACAAGTGTTGTGGAAATGTCTGCGCTTCAAAGACAAAACTATCTTTTCTTAGAGGTTAACTTTAAGATTGTTTTAGTGATAAGCCCGACTGCGTAGACTGTTTTAAATGAGACAACGCATGTAAGCCATTTGTAACAGTCTCTATCTAACACATAGGCTCAACAAATACTGTCAATAGTTTTATTATATTTCTCTTCATGTAGTTTGCAGGGAGCAATAGATTTTTTGGAGTATTTCCAGTGGTAAATGCTATTGTTTAATCAGTAACATCTTTTTGTTGGCAGTAAGAAGAAATGGACCTTTTGATTGAGTTATTAATATGCACAAAACCCAGATGAACTTATTGAATGCCTAATTGAGCATGGCACTGTGCTCAGTGCTAATCAGAGACAAGCGTTCTCCCCCACAGATCTGGTCCCTGCCCGGTAGCTGTTTTATAACCTATGACAGAGGCCATGGAGATGACCACGAACATTCATTAAGCCCTAATATGTGCCAGAGTCTATTCTAAGCACTCTGCATTGCATCTTCCCAGCAGCCCTTTAAGTTGGGGACTCTTATTATTCTTTTTACAGAAAGAAAACTGACTTCCACACACCCAGTTAGTATGTGGTACGGTGGGGTTTGAGCCCACTGCCTGACTCCCGTGTCTGCTCTTTAACCACTGTGCCTGCAGCCTAGTTCTAATATGTAAGTGGAGGTAGACCCTATGGGTTGCCTTTCCCAAACCCAGCCCCATTTCCTGCTTGTTGGGAGAGCCTGGATTTTGTGTGGTGGTTTACCCTACCTGTGTGTCTCAGAGAAGGTGCATCCTGTCCACCTTTCCATGAGTTGAGTATGGGTCATCTAAGCCAATCATGGTGTCCCATTCCCCTTGCCAAGAATCTGTTTAGGCAAGGGCATTTGACAATATTCTGGCCAAGGGAATATGAGGGGTAACTTCCTGTGGGCCTCTGAGAGAAGTTTCTCCATTGAGAGAAGTAGACAGTGAGGAAGGACGTGTCTCTTCTTCCCCTGATCTTATCACATCTGGATGTGATGCTCACAGTGTGGCAGCCATCTTGCCACCAGCCTAAAGAGAATGCCAGTACCTTACAAAAGGCACAGTAAGAACGATGCCTAAGCTGCAGAGTAGAACCTGACCTGTGACTGGAGTCACCCAGTCCGTGCCCTTCTCGTTAAGTGAGAACCTAAGGCCTTCATTGTTTTGGGGAGTTAGAAGTGGTCTTTCTCCTACTGGTAACCACAGGTATCCTAATTTGGAGCATCCCCACAGGTGTGCCTTGGCATGTTCTACAAACGTGTGGTCTGCTGAGACACAGATGCCCTCAGCTCTCAGGTGGCTGGGAGGGACTGGGGGCAGCCGAGGCCTAGGCCATTACCTCTAGCCACAAGCAGCTTTGGTATTAAATCCAGAGAATTTACAGGTATTTTCTATATGTAACATGACATGAAAATTTTGGGGAAGATGAAAGACGGCTGTACATCATCTGTCATCAAGGAAAAGCAAATTAAAACAACAGTGAGGTACAACTATCTACCTTTTGGGATGGCCAAACCCCAGGACACTGACAGCATTAACTTTTGGTGAGGAAGTGGAACAACAGGAAGTCTCATTGCTGGTGGGAATGCAAAAGGGTACAAAACTCAGCATACTCTTACGATAAGGTCCAGTGGTCACCGTTTTGGGGATTTACCCAAAGAAGTTGAAAACTTAGGTCCACACAGAAATCTGCACGTTTGTAAAAGTTTTATTCATAATTGCCAAAACCTGGAAGCAGGTACATGATGAACTGTGGTACATCTATATAATACAATGATATTCATCACAAAAAATAAATGATTTATCAAGCCATGACAAAGCATGGAGAAACCTTAAATGTGTATCACTAAGGGAAAGAAGCTAGTCTGCATACTGTGTGATTCTAACTGCGTGACGTTCTATAAAGGGCAAAGCTATGGAGATCAGTGGCTGCCAGGGGTGGGAGGTGGGGACGGACGAGTAGGCAGAACACAGAGGAGTTTTAGGGCAGTGAAGCTATTCTGTGTGACACTGTAATGTCGGATACATGTCATTATACATTTGTCTAAACCACAGAATGGACATCACCAAGAGTGAACTCTGGCGTAAACTATGGACTTTGGGAGATAACGATGTGTCGATGTGATAGATGTACCAGTGGAGATGCTGATGGTGGGGGAGACGTGTGTCGTGGCAGGAGGTGTATGAGGAATGTCTACCTTCTACTTACTTTTTCTGTGAACCTAGAAGTGCTCTAAAAAAATAAGTCCATTAAAATAAATCAAAATACACACACACACAAAACTTATGGGTAAGATAAAAATGTCCTTATAGCTGTGAGAAGTAAATATATTGATGACAAAAAAGGTTGGCAAACATTGTCCTAACTGATCGAAAACACACGTTAGAAACGTTATGTGTCAGTGTTTGTCAGTAGTAAACGTATTTTAAAAGACAAGCATATGTTTCCAACGAAACATCTTCTGACCTTCACTCCTTGGATCTAATGACCTTCAAGACCCCGTTCAAGGACAGATTCCTCTGTGAGGCCTTCCCGGACTTCACCGGCCGTTCACGGCTGCTTCCCCTGTGTCCCGTAGAAAACTTTCCGTGTCTCCATTGGAGCACTTAAGTCATGTGGTTTCAGGTTTGCTCTTTCACATCTGCCTTAGCCAGTGGACTGTAAGCTCTTGAGTGAAAAAAGTTCCTTGTTGAGCACGGCTGTCAGGAAGCTTGGAACCAGACTCAGCAGTGGTAGTTAAAGTAACAGTGTGTGCTGGCCCTGGGGTCTGCAGGCCCCAGGGTATTGATCTCAATCCCGACTGCTTTTAACAGCATGCATACCTGGATCCCATACCGGGGGTTGGGGTGGGGGGTGGGGCTGTGACTGATTTGGTGTGGGATGTGGCCCGGACTTGGTACTTCAAAGGCCCCAGTGATTCCAAAGTGCCGTCAAGTGAGAACCACTCACCTGGAGGGAGAGAATGACATAGCCAGAGGGAAAGCGGGTGAAGGCGGTGTTGAGAACTCTGATCACAGCTGACGTGAAATGTCCCGGCACCATTAGACCCACTAGATCAGGAGAATCCATCAGGGAGCTTGTTACCATTGTCCTGATGCGAGACGGTGACCCTAGCAGCTGGGGGTGGTCAGTGGGCGCAGTACCTGAGGGGCTGCTGTGGGAGGGCCACCTGTGGCAGTGGTTCTTGTCCTGCCTACACATCAGGGCCACTGGGAAGCTTTTTAAAAGCAGAGATTCTGATTGAATTGATCTGTGGTGGCTTCTAGGCAATGGTACTTTAAAAATGTTTGAAGCTCTCCAGGTCATTCTATCGAGTTGCCAACATGAGAACTACTGCTGCCTTGTAAGAATGGCGGTAGAATCTGACCTTGTTTCAGTATCTGGCATTGAGCAGAGATTATCCCAGGCTTCCTGGCTTGAGATGTTGAGAAGTTTGCATAGACCCGGGGTGGCGCGAGGGCTGACTGGGCGTTAGGCATAGCGTAAAGGGTGCGGGGTGAAGGTAAGCACTTGTTCATGAGGTTCAGTTTGAGTTGACAGTGGGGTCTGACATTTCTGACAGCACTGGCTGAGCGTTACGTAGGCCTCAGTCAGGCTGGAGAGCTGACAGCGGTCTCTTAGTGCGGCCTGCGTGGGTGGCCACTCCCACGCCAGCCCCACCGTGTTCTGTCGGGGGCCTGCAGGTGCATTGGCAGATTCGGAGGATAAATCAATGACGTCATTTTATCACACGCATTTAACTAAAAATAATGTTCATTATCATTTTCACAGGAATCCTATTATTAATAATCCATAACCTCTTAAAGGTTGTGCACATGCTAGAAAGACTGTCTTGTTGTCTTAAATCATACTTGGTCAGCTGAGTGAAGTCCATCTCAGCTGACACATTTTTACATCATCTGCCATTATTCAAATAAATTTTCATTTATTACAGTTATTGCATGCCAGTGTAAAAAAATGGCTCAGTGGCCACAAGTACAGTGAAATGAGTCAGGTAAATATTAGCACCCACAATAATATTGAAATTAGAGACAGTGAACAGGAATACAAAAATAGAATATGTATTTGTAGCCGATGAAACAAATGATTTCTTGAGTGGGATGATTTCACAGGAGCAGCCACAAAAGGAAGGATGATGACGAGTATCTGAAATTGGGTCGTACTGAACCTTCAGTCCAGTCAGTCCCACTTCACTGTATACTGTCCTTTATCAAAGAGTGGCCTGAAGTCAGTGAATCTTTTCTGTCACGTTTAAATGTAACTAAGTTTTTCCAGAACAAATCCAAGGTTGTGCTTTTCAAAATGAGATTGATGAATTCTACAATGAAATCAGAAAAATCAAAATGACAGAGACAATAATCAGAGAAGGGAGAACAGGGTATTTGGCAAAATTCATCAAATGAATACCAAGTAACACGCAGGGTACAAACACGGGAGGGCAGTTACTGGCATATGGATATGTGAGCAGATCTTTTTACTTCACATTTGGGCAAAGCCAATGATGTGCAGGTTATAAATCGACTCTCAGCCTCTGTGCAGTACTTGTAGGAGAGAAGGTTGCTTGGTGAGCTTCTGTTCAGTGGAAACCCATATCGTAAGAGGATGATGTGGGGTTTGGTTTGGTTGATGATTATGCATTGTGAGCCATGAAGGAGAATGAACAGGGTGAACTGGGATCAGTAGTGACAGGTAAGGGAGGAGAGGGGATTTTGCTGTATGAATGAAAGAAGTTGCACCAGAATGTGAGTAACAACTTTTCTTTATCCTCAGAGAGCAGTTTGTGGTCTGCACTGTGCCTCTTCATCCTGACTATAGTTGGAAGAAATGGTGACAAGTGTGACAGTTGCTCATAAAATGAAGAAAACGGGCAGCAAGTAGCATACTGGAGGCAAAGGTGTCTCACAAGAGATTTTGGGATGTAGTATGAATTAACCTTCTCATGACTGTGATTAGCATCTATAAAGGACGTTTCTGTTATTCAAGTGGGTTTCTCAGGTGACAGGCTATTTGGGAGTTGACCATTAAGATATTTAGTGTGAAGTAGAGGAATCCTGTGATCTTGTGCATCTTTGAGGACAGAGACCTGTCTCGTTTCCTACTGTACCCCAGTGCCTAGCAGTGTCCACAGTAGCTCAATAAACGTCTGCTAAAAAAGTGGATCTTTATTCATTAGTCAGAGAAAGAACCAATGGTATATAATAGGCTGTTTGAAAACCACATCCAAATGCTAGAGCTTGTGTGCCAAACGCAACCTAAAAGTAGAGCGGGCACCTATCTGTTACTCTCTTCCCTGATGGGACGTTAAGCCCGGCTTTCCAGCTCTTGAATCTGATGTGCTCATCAATTTATGTTTACCCAGCACTGAAAGAGGTCCTTGGTGAGAAGTGACCCCATAACTTCTAGGACTTTGCTAAATCTGAACACCCAAATGTGTCTGATAGAGCCACCCAACACTTATAACTCTTTCTGACAATCTTGACATGTGGGGATTCACAGATTTAATGTCTTTACAGATATAATGTCAGATATACCTGAGCTAAATACATTAAACCATGTCATCTTTCTCACTGATATGAACTTATTATTTAACATAAACTTATGACATTGTATTTTAGCTTATCCTTTGTCAGATAATTTGTTTTTAGCTTACCTACAGCTAGTGGTTGGCATGTGGATCCAATGCCCATTAGGTTTGATACATAATGGCCTAGAGATAGACAAAATATATTCTTATAAAATTATTCTTATAGGGAGTTCCCTGGTGGTGTAGTGGCTTAAGGCTTCGGTGTTGGCGCTGTCAGTGCTGTGGCCTGGGTTCGATTCCCAGTCAGGAGCTACCCACATACCAAAAAAAAAAAAAAAAAAAAAAAAAAAAAAAAAAAAAACAAAACAAAACAAAAAGCAATAAAATTATTCTTATAAACACTACACTATAGTACTTCTGGTCAAGATGGTGAAGTAGGTAGATGCTGTTCTTGCCCCCTCTGAAGGAGCACATCAAAATTACAACTACACTATAGAACAAACATCATGGAAAATCACAAGAAGTCTAGCTGAACAGAAGTCCTATGACTAAGAACATACAGTTGAAGCCACCCTGAGACTGGTAGGAGGGGGAGAGACGCAGAGCAGGGTGGTTCCACACCCACATGTGGCAGTTAAATATTGGGAAATACATCTCAGCTGCGGATGTCCCCCGCCCGAGGAGCGAAGGGTCCCAGCTTCACACCAGGCTCCCCAGCACACGGTTCCAGTGCTGGCAGAATCCATTGTTCCTTTGTTGAGCTCTCCCCATTCCCAGCGTGCAGACTTAGGGCACCATATCTAAGTCTTCATCAACTTGGCTACTACCATTCACTCCACCTAGTGATTCCCTGAGACCCACCACACCCAACTTTTGGGCCCACCCTAGCTGCTTCCAGTGGCTTTTCCATACAAACAGCCTGTCTTGGCTCGTGCTGCAGACTTTCCTAAAATGTGTTAAAAGTTCACAAACCCCAAACAAGCAGCATCTGGCCTCAGTGTGTCCCATACCTCTTGCTAAGCAGCCTCAAGCCCAGCACTAGCAGCGGCCAGCCCCAGTTCACAGCTTAGCCTCCCCAAGGCACCTCCAAGTCCAGCACAGTGGCAACCCTCTGCAGATGACTTTGTATCTCATACCAGCTGGCACTGGGCAAGGCATAGGCAGGGGTTGAACTTGGCCCCATCCAGGAGACCCCAGGGCTGGCACACTTGGTGGCCAGCTTTAGACCACACTAATGTACCCCTTGACCACCTCCACAAACAACATACCCAAAGGGCAAACTCAGCAGGCACAAGACAACCCTGCTTTGTCGCATCAGCCTCTGCACAACTGCTCCTCCACTGTGGTCATGGTCAATCCTCACAACCAATCAGCCCGAGGATCAGTTCTTCCCATTGATGTCCCAACAGCAGTCAAGGCTCAACTACAACAGGAGGGCACACACAAGAGACACATCTGGAGCACCTGGCTCAGGTGACCAGGGAGACTATGCCACTGGGCCCCCCCAGGACACCCACTACATAAGTCCACTCTACGAAAACCGGGAGACATAGCAGCCCTATCAAGTACGTAAAAATAAACACATGGAGGCAGCCAAAATGAGGAGACAAAGAAGCAAGCCCCATATGAAAGAACAGAATGAAACTCCAGAAAAAGGAAAAAACAAAATAGAGACAAGTAATCGACAATATGCAGGGTTGAAAATACTAGATATAAGGATTCTCAGTGATCTCGAGGAGAGCTTCAATAAAGAGGTAGGAAACATAAAAGTGGAGATAGAAAGCACAAAAAAGAACCAGTCAGAAATAAAGAATAAGGTAACTGAAATGAAGAATACCTTAGAGGAAATCAACAGTAGATTAGGGAAAGCAGAGGATCGAATCAGCGATTTAGAAACAAGGTAGCAGAAAACACGCAATCGGAACAGCAAAAAGGGAAAAGAATCCAAAAAATGAGGATAGTATAAGGGACCTCTGGGACACCATCAGGCATAAGCAGCATTCACATCATCGGGGCACCAGAAGGAGAAGAGAGAGCGAAGAATTGAAAACTTATTTGAAGAAATAATGATGGAAAACGTCCCTGACCTGATGAGGGAAACAGACGTACAAGCCCAGGAAGCAGAGAGAGTCCCAAACAACATGAACCCAAACAGGCCCACACCAGGACACATTATAATTAAAGTGGCAAAGGTTAAAGACAAAGAGAACCTTAAAAGTGGTAAGAGAAAGGCGGTTAGTCACCTACAAGGGAGCTCCTGCAAGACTGTCAGCTGATTTCTCAACAGAAACTTTGCAGGCCAGAAGGGATTGGTGGGAAATACTCAAAGTGATGAAAAGCAAGGACCTGCAATTAAGATCGCTGTCCCCAGCAAAGCTGTCATTTAGAATTAAAGGACAAATAAAGAGCTTCCCAGACAAGAATAAGCTAAAGGAGTTCACCACCACCAAACCATTACTACAAGAAGTGTTAGAGGGACCTCTTTAAGGAGAAGATAAAAGTAAAAAGTGTGAATAAAAAAATGGCAATAACTACATATCTATCAGCAACTCCTTTAAATGTAAATGCATTAAGTGTTCCAATCAGAAGACACAGGGTAGCTGAATGGATAAGAAAATAGGACCCTTACATATGCGGCCTGCAGGAGACTCACTTCAGGTCAAAAGACACACCCAGACTGAAAGTAAAGGGACGGAAAAGATACTTCATGAAAGTGGAAACAAACAAAAAAGCTGGGGTAGCAGTACTTATACCAGGCTAAGTGAACTTTAAAACAAAGGCTGTAACAAGGACAAAGAAGGACCCAGTAATCCCACTTCTGGGTATTTATCCAAAGAACCCCAAAACAGTACTTCAAAGGTACGTGTGTATCCATCCATATGTTCGTTGAAGCATCATTTACAATAGCCAAGACATTGAGGCAACCTGGGTATGCGTCAGTGGGTGAATGGATAAAGAAGAGGTGATATACATATATATATATAATATGTATATATATATATATAACAGAATATTACTCAGTCACAAACAATAATGGAATCTTGCCATCTGCAATAGCGTGGATGGACCTATAGAGGGTAGCGTGCTGAGTGGAGTAAGTCAGAGAAAGGCAAATACCATATGATTTCACTTATATGTGGAATCTAAAAACAAACTAAATTTACAAACAAAACAGAAACAAACTCATGGATACAGAGAACTTTTTAATGGTTGCCAGATGGGAGTGGAGGTGGGGGTGTGAAAAAGGGGAAGGGATTAAGAAGTACAGATTGGTAGTTACACAGTAGTCATGGGGATGTGGGGCACAGCGTAAGGAATTTAGTCAATAGTACTGTAATAATTATGCGCGGTGTCAGATGGGCGCTGGATTTATTGGAGTGATCACTTTGTAAGTTATATAGATGTAATATCATATGTCAACTGTAATTGAAAAATAAAAGTTATCTTTAAAAAGCTACATTGTAGAAAGGCACAGTTGTCCTCTTCTTGGATTCCATGTGAGACTCACAGAGTATATGATGAGGGAGAGCCCTGAATCACCGCTGCGGAAGTGTTAGAATGGACCGAGCACGGGGATATACTCCCAAGTTCATGGCTTAGGGCCGCTCGCACCTGAATTCTATCTACCAAAGGCCAAGAAGCAAGCTTGTGCTCGGGAGGCTGACATCTCTGGAGCCCCGCTCTGGGGGCACGGGGCACACCAGCACAGAGACTCATGCCCCTGAGCACAGTGGCTGGACATGTGCCCACAGATCAGCATTCACGCACACCCAGCACCTGGGCTCAGCAAAGGTACAGCACCAGCACCGGCTGTGCATCTGGTGGGGACTCGGGTATAAACACAGGGTCGTCTCAAAAGCAGTTCTGTGACCAGTAGCTGTCGACCACCAGGGAGGTTAAGGGGAGGCAAAGGGTCAAGGAAGGAAGGGTAGGAAGACAAGGGGCTGTTACACCTGTTGGAATGTCACGTTGACAAGAATAGGTAAAAAGTCCTCAACTTGAAACAGCTCGTTATAGCAGAAATTGGCAGTGCGGAAAACTTAATTGACCTGTAAGAAATCAAAGATAACTTGTCGTTATTTGAGCTAGTAGACACATGTCTAATGTTTGACATACACGTGATGAGGCAGAGCGCCCACAGTGCCAGAGGAGGGTGTCCCCATCCCAGGGTGGCCACTTACAGAGGCTTGTCCTTGGGAAAGTGACCTGACACTTACTGACCTCAGTTTCTTATCTATAAAATGGGACATTCGAGCTAAATGATCTCCAGAGTTCGTTCTTACTCTCAAAATATTATGAGGCAAGTGTTAATATTTCTGACCGCTTCCCAAATAGGCTCTGGGCTCTCTGAGGTTTCCTACATTGAACTGTCCTCACCCGCCCCCCTTGCCCTCTGCCCAGACTCAGCGACCTTGAGTCGCCTCACCCAGCTCCGTCTCCCCTGTTTCTCCCCCTCTCACCCTCTGGGGTTCTCTTTATATTCTCTTACAGCGGTTCCTGTGATAGTCATCTCTTCTTCCAGATTTGAACTGCTGTGAGTTCCCCTCATGGACGTGCGTCTGAAAATGCAGGGCCATATTGACAACAGCTTTGAAAATTTCCGATTTCCTTTGGCAGGATTAATTTCCAACAACTTAATATCCTCTTCCCATCTGGAAGCTCTGAGTGGAATAATAGCAAGATGGCAAGAGAGCTCTGCTCCCTGTGCTGGGGGCGGGAACACCGAGCGGGTGTTACCGTGCGTTTCCTTCCTCGTAGTGTGTCTCACCTCGTAAATATTACCTGACTTCTCAGGATGTTAAAACGAGTCATGGGACATGTATATTTCTAGGCATCTTGTCTTACGAAAGTGGAGATTGTCTTAAGACAGAACGTATTATCAATCTTCCGCGTCCAGACCTTTCATATGTGAGGCAAAACCATGGCCCAAATGTAGGCTGGAAGATGAGCTTGAAAGTACAAGGTCTTTAATGTCACAGCATGTGATTCCTGAGCTATGCGAATGTGGTTTTTATCTGTAATCAATTATTTGCTGTATTGTAAAAGTGAGAACAGAAGGTCTCTTTCGATCTAAAAGCATTCTGGAAGCCACGCGAAGACGCGGTTTCACTTCGGTTTGCACACGCGTCCTGAGCGCGGAAGCCTTTTCACTCCTCGTAGTCAGTCGTTGCTTCTCTGTTAATGAACCTGGGGCAGCTGATCTCTTCATTCCTCTTTGCTACTTCTTGACTTAAGGAATGTGTAAGAGATGGTGCTGAGAATGAGGGTGCCGTGTGTATGGGGGGCTGCACAGTATGTGACGCAGTGCAGATGGGGGTCCTAGGGAGGAGCAAAACTCCCCGACGTACCCCGCTGTGGTGTTGCCACATGATGCTGTGGAATCTGAATCAGCGCCTCCTGTCTGTTGTAACGAATTTCCACAAACTCCTGGCTTGAAACGACAGAGTTGATTCCCTCCCAGTGCTAGAGGTCAGAACAGCAACACGACTGAGCTCACAACGTGAAGGCATCATGGGGCCGCACCGCCGCCGGCTCTGGGGAGGTCTGCTCCCGGCCTCCTCCGGCTTCCGGGCCGGCATCTCCCCGTCCCCTCCGCCCATCTTCACGCCTGTTTCCTCTGCGTGCCGCCTCTCCCTCCGCCTCTCTCCTTCAAGGACATGTGTGATCGCACGTAGGGCTCATCGGGGTAATTCAGGCTAATTTCCTTACTGCAGAAGTTTTAGCCCGCTCAGCCAACGAGCCTTCCTTTGCCATATAAGGTAACATTCGTAGGTTTCAGGAATTAGGGCAGGTGTATCTTTTAGGCAGGGGTCACTTTTCAGCCTATCACAGGCTCCATGTATTCTAAATGAATCAACTAAACATGGGAGTTGGCTGTCCCCTGTACCTCCCCTCTCTTGTGATGTCCAGGACGTGTTAAGAGGTCACATAAATTCAACAGATGTTTATTTAGGACCTACTATGTGCCTGTCACTAAATTCTGTAGCTACAGTGATGAATAGGTCAATGCGGTCCCTGTCCTCGTGGGCTTATAGTCTGGCTGGGGGAGGCCCCTCGAGCAAACACTGTCACCACCCTCCCACCACAGACTGCTAAGTGCCACGCAGACGTGGCCCTGGCAGGCTCTGAAGGAAGGAGGCGCTGTTTGAGCTGAGGGCTGGAGCCAGCCAGGCTAGGAGCCGAAGAGCATCTCATGCAGAAGGACGGCCTCGGGTGGGAAGGAACTGGCACTTCGGCGGAACGGAAAGCAATGTCGCCAGGACGTAGGGAGCTGTGGGAAGACGGGTGTGGAATGACCTCGGGGGTGTCGGGGTCCGATAGGCAGGGCCTCATGTGTGAGCTCCACCCTAAGTGTGTTGGGGAGGCCGTGGGTTGAAGCAGTGACAGGGTGGGAACAGGGGAGGCGTGACAGGAGCTGCCTGGCGTCTGTACAGAATGACGCTGGTTTCCGGCGGGAGAATGGGTTCCCAGAAACGGGGCGGTGGTGGCCGCGGTGAGCTCAGAGGTGTGGCCATCGCCTAGGCTACTCGCACCGGTGGCGTGGACTCGGGCGGACAGAGGGCCGGTGGAGGCGGTTAGAGACGCGAGCTGCGCGCTGGGCAAACGGCCCGATGGAAGCTTCAGGGAGGGAGGGGGTCGGGAGGAGGCGGCGGTGGGAGGACGGCCCCCGTGTGCTGGCAGGAGCCCCTCGGTGGGAGGACCGGGGTCTGCGCTCGCGTCTGCGCGTGCTGACCTTCAGGGAGCCGCTCGGCACCGGGCCCGGCTCGGCGCACAGCGGAAGCAGCCGCTTCGCCCTAGGTCCTTCATTTCAAAGTCCTGGCCGGCCTTGGAGTCAGCGGCCTTGGGTACCAGCACTGCTAGGCCACGTCAGAGCAACGGACCTCTCTGGGCGTCAGTGTCCTCGTCAATAAACCGAGGCAGCTCAACGGGACGCGTGCCGTGGGCCCTGCCGGCTGTCACGGGCTTGCAGTGCCGTGCGGCTCCCAGGTCCCGACCACCTGGCGGGCCGTGCTGGCCAGCTGGACCCACTTCACAGGGCCTGATGCACAGAGCGCTGCAGATGGGTGGCAGTTTCTGGTGGACACTGACGCACAGGGAGCGCTGGCCAAGGCAAACTGTGGCTCGGGACAAGGCCTCGTGACAAAGGGGAAGGATGTGGTCGGAGGAGGGCAGCAGCTGTCGCTGTCACTGAGTAAGCGTGACACTCGCCGAGGGCAGCCGAGGATGGCTGTTTATTCGCTGGTGAATTGGGGTGATTCGGGGCCCATGGAGGAATGCTGACGGGCAGACCAGACGACGAGGAGAGAAGGCCCTGGCTCCCCCTTCCCCGTGTGCACATCTGCTGCTGGCATAGGGTCATGGTTGGAGCCAGCGTGGGCGTGGGGGTGGATCATCTCTCGTGGAACTCCCTCATTTACAGATAAATCAAGGTACCAAGTGGCAGTGCCACACCAGCACTCAGACCTCCCCCTGCCTGGTCCCCACGTGTCCCTGCCCACCGCGCTGCCAGGGACGAGGCCCGGCAGCCATGTTAGGCCCAGTTCTGGAAAACACGTCAAGCTCGGTTTCATTTGCCTCAGACCAGACCCCAGAGAGGTGATTCACTCTTCCTTTATGTAACTTGTTATGCTTGGGGCCGTCTCGTTGGTCGTCGCTCCGTGACTCACTGGGAGACTTGCAGGGCCCTCTGGATTCCGTAGGGACCCTTCCATTTCACCGGCCTGGTCTGGGCCCCTCGGGGTCGTCACGGCACTGGCTCTTCCGAAACGTTCTGCTTTCACAGGCTGTGCCCACGTCTTTCATCAGGTTAGCCAGCGCCCTGCTTCTCCTTAAAAGGGACTGGCTGGCCGGTTTTTAAAAACTGAACAATGGCCTTGTAGATGAAGAGCTGCTCAGAGGGAACTTCTTAGGAAAGTTTCTGCTCCATCCTGTGATTGTGGTTAGCTTGTGAGTAATCGAATTCCCTGGCCTCTTCTTTGGAAGCAGTGACTGGTCAGCCTGTGGCTTTGCTGTTATTTCACAATGTGGAGGGCAGAGCGCACCACCTCTTCCTAACAGTTTATTTAAAACACCTCATCGGAGCGTGGGAGCACGGCTACAGGCATGCCTGTGCATAGTAAGCAGCACGTTTCTCTGGAAGTCACAGCGTCTAGAGAAATAAGAGGTCTGGGCAGGGCTCTGAAGCAAAGCAGGGGTCCTAGGTCTGGGATGCCCTGCAGAGCAGGCTCGGGGGAGTCGGGTAGTGCATCGTGCATGTGTTAGACCCAAGGCAGGAGAATCTGGGGCAGAGATTCATCTCCTAAATGTGGTGTGAATGAGGGGAGCCTTCCTTTCTGTGGCCTCTCTTCAAAGCGAAGAGACCATGTTCTAGAAAAGGGAGGCCTCTGTTTCCTGAGGCCACACATCTGGCTGACCTCCTTCCATTCTCCTTGGACATACTGTGCTCGTTACTGAAACAGTGGTTTCCTTGCTGTTGGTCCCCACCCTGGGGACACTCAGCCAGTTCCCACTGCCTCCACAGGTTCTTCCCCTCCGGCAGGGCTCACCTCGAAGGCCGACTCCTGCCCAGAACCTTCCTTGAGAACGCCAGTTCTTCGTGGCCCCGTGGTTTCTGAAATTTGTCTGCAATTGTCATGTCACCGCAGAATTTCACTCTTAGTTCTTGCTGCTGTGCTCTCTTCCCTCTGTGTGGGTGTGTTGGGAAGGGGCGTTGGCAGTTCGTGTGTTTGCTTTTTCACTGGCTGAATCATTAAACTCTTAGGGATAGGAACCCAGACTTTAATTTCTCTATGTTCTCTAATAGTATCAGGCATAATTCTGAGGACAAAATGTGTGCTCACAGATACTTGCCTACTCATTGGAAAGAGTTCTCAGTGCATTTATCAAATAATATATTTAGAAAAACACACATAAAATCTGCCTGTGCCTGTTTTTCAAATTAATTTCCAAACCACTTCACTAAGATTTGATTTGGCTGCAAAATAAAGGCTTAAGTAGGAGACTCATTTCTTTCTTTCTCCTTGTAGAAAAAGGGCAGAGGTAAAGCGTCCAGGCTAGAGTGGAATGCTAGTCTCTTTCTCTCTTGCTGCTCTACCATTGTAACATGCAGTTTTCATTCTCAAGGTCAAGTCCTAGTCCACAGTGGCTTCTTGAGCTCCAGCCATTGCATGCACATTCTAGGCCGCAGGGAGGAGTGAGGGAGAAAGAAGAAGGGTTAAAGGTCTCACACCAGCTGTCTTTCAAGGAGCTTGGCCAGTGGCTGATGCAGAGTGCTTTGTTGTTTTTGTTTTCATGTTTTGCATTTTATTAGTTCATGCCTAGTGATACATAGCTGCAAGGGAGGCTGGAAATGCAATCTTTCTTCCAGGTGGCCATGTATTCTATTCAGTAGAAATTGGGGGTACTAAGGAAGAAGGAGGAAAACAGCAGAGACTCTGACCCAGGATAAATTAGATAAAGTGAGGTATATTGAAATGACTGAGTCCTTTTAGCTTTATCTCATCAGACCACTCACGAAATCTTCAGTGAGCCATTTTTTCCATTTTTTCCATGTTTACCCAACAGCATGCTAAGTGTTAGGGATAGAGCAAAGAACAAAACACACATGGTCTCTGCTCTCAGAGAGTTTACAGTTCAAGTGGGGGAAATAATAATAAACAGTAGAACAAATAAGTGAACAGGATAGTATGAGATAAAGAGTAGGTACTAAAAAGAAAGTGAAATCACACGGCCTTGGTTGGTTTCAGAAACTCTCCATGTGCTAGATGTGCAAAGGGTTGTTTATTCCGTGAATGAAACACTCAGGCTTCTTCTAAGCTCTTTTAGTTTCTCTTTTGGATTGTGCCTGTAAGTCTCTGTGAGCTTTCCGGGGGGCAGGGAGGGGCAGGAGGGAAATTGGTTGAAAATTGCTTTGCTGGACCATTCATAAGAGGATTTATTTAGACTGGAAAGTTTTAAGCTGACATTTCTACAAAGTTTATATCTGGGTATGTTTATATTAATTAAGGTTTTATTTATATAATATAAATGCACATTTTCAGGAGCCATTTATTTAAACATGTAAAGACCATTAAGAAAAGTGTTGTCAGTAATAGAAGCGACGTCTAATGTTATGTGTTTAATAAAGCTGAGTAATTTATAAAATACTTAGAAAAATGTTCAAGCTTTATAGTTTTTTCCCAGGGGAGGAATTTTTATTTCCCTACATTTCATACACAATAGTATGATTCAGTTATTTAAATGTTACAATAGATTGCCATTAGCGTCAGATACGGATTTGCAGAGGAGAGTATTCTTTTAAAGGAATAAAATAAAACAAAGAGCCATCATTGACACTTGTATGGCTTCGATTTGACGTGCTTTCTAGCAGTCCAAGTCTATTCTGGAATCTTGTAGTAAAACTGCTGAGGGTTAAAGAGATATTTTATGAAACTTACATTTTATGACTCTTGTTAACCCACACTTGAGTAACTTTCTAGTGTCTAATATTAATTTCCAGCTATTTCAATCCATGGCTTACCATCTCTTTCTTAGGGTGAAGACCATGATCTGGAGAAGAAAGAGAAAACCCACAGTGTTTAAGAGTATCTTTAAATCAGAAGTCCTGGAGAACATTCTGGACTGTCCTGTAAAAAGGTTAATCAGCAGCTGTAAACTGTGCACTGACGCATGCTTAAAACAAACCAGAACTTAGGAAAAAAACAGGAAATTTGACCAAAGAACTCTTCCTAGTAACAGGTTTTGTGTGTCTTTGTTAAGATCATCACAGCTTGCTTTAATTCTTTTTTAACTTCCTTTCCAAAATGTGACATTTTGTTTTTTTGCAGTTTTATATGCAGCTTCATTTAATAAGCACTTTTCACTTCAAACAAACTGGATTGCTGTAACAGAGGAATTGCAAATGAAGAGTCTATAATGAAATAGTTATGCTGCATATTAGTCCATAGGCAAATTGCTGTTATAAACTGCTAATTAATGAGTCTTTTGCTACGATAGTGCTTAAACAGCCTCCCAACCCAACTCTTAATTGGTAACATTGTCTGGCATTTTGTAGAATGGGAATACATTTTGCTTACCATGCTTAGCCTTATTCTTACATTTTTAATTTTCAACTTGACCCTTTGTTGTCATCATAAATGCAAGAACCCGTTCCCATTTAATCTGGGACAGCTGCATATGTTTAGAGATTATATGCATAAGTTCTCACAGAAATCTGACCTAAAACGGACAGATGTTTGAACTCCTATGTAAAAATCTATTCTAAACATTCTGGGCTACTGCTAGACAGGAATGCCTAACATTCCCAACCACAAATTATACTTGATAATAACCACCTTGATCGCAGAAGGCACCAGCCCCCCCCCCCCCCCCCCCCCCCCCCCCCCCCCCCCCCCCCCGGCCCCCAGTTTCTCTCCGTGATCTGGGGATCTTCGGCATTTTAGCTTAGATTTGCAATAGTTACAGACGATGGAGGCGAGTGCAGGTCGCGTCACCAGGAGCGCTGGAGACCGTGAGTTCATACACAGAAATGCTCTGAGCACAGAAATGTATACTCTCGTCCCCACTGACCTGGGCCGGAGCCCAGAGCTGCAGGCTGGAAGCTCGCAGGCAGGCGGGCTGAGCACGCAAAGCCACGTGGCTTGGGGGAGCAGGCAGTGGGCCTGCACTGCCTCTCAGGGGCTCCGACATCAGCGTCTTCCCGAGGAGCCCTGGAAATGAGCTCACTGCGTGTTCTGCTTTATGAACTGCCGGGCATGCCAGTTAGGAGACAGGAACTCTGAAATGTGATACGCCCATCGTAACCAGCCCCGGGCCTCATTCCATTCTTCAGGCTTTAATCCTATTAGCTCCCCTGCACAAAGGAGATTCGGGGCTCCTCTCGCATGGCCCTGCCCTGGCCCGCCCCCCCCCCCCCCCCCCCCCCCCCCCCCCCCCCCCGGCATTTGTGAACCAAGGCTTGACTCGTACAAATAAAGCTTATGGGTTGATGAAAAATATAACAAGCATCAGTGCAGCCGTTGTTCAAAAAAGAAAAAAAAGAAAAAATTTTAGATTATTTAAGAAAAGGCCTCAGAAGAGATTGATAACTTCAGTGAGTTTATTGAATGTAAGTATTTCTTTCTAAGGCAGCTCACTTGAGTATGCAGATTTTTGGTGTGGAGCACATTAAATATACAGCTTTTTAAAACGACATCTTTGGTTTTACAAAGCTTATTAGTTTGGTTAAAAATACAAGCATTGTCATTGTAACCCCAGTTCAAAATGGATTTTTTAGACTGTTTACTTAAAGAGGCTTCGGAGGGTTTGACGCTTCACAAGCAGTTTGTAAAATGAGAGGGTTTTTAAAAAACAACTTTACTGAAGTCAAAATTCAGGTTTGAAATGCATCAAGCTTATTTCTGGCTACATGTCCTTTGGACCTAGATCTAATCCAGCAAAATAACAAAGATCTGATTATAGTGCTGTTGGGAGTTAATCTCATTGCAGTGAACATGAGCTAATAACACATTAGTCCATATTATATTATGCTTTTCAGTCTGTGGCCTGCCATTCTGATTGAATTTGGGTATTAAATTCCTCCCATTCAGATTTGAAACTGTCTTCCTGTCTCAGCCTGCTCCTCACTCCCTACCAAGTTTACAAAGCCTTTCTCTAATGTCTGGAACTATTTTAGATCTCTGTTACTTAGAAAATGTTATCCAGCAGAGAATCTCATCTCTCATGTAAAATCAGAAAAGTTATTTGCCTCCATCCCCTTTCTGTTAGAAATACTTGCTATTTATAGGTGGTGGCCTGTCATTTGCACAGCCTGGCCTGGAATGTCTAGTCGTTTTGGTTTCCCTAACAGTTTCACTGGGGTGTTTGCTCTCAGAGGTCACGTCAGTGTCAGCCTTGGCAGTCCGCACATAAGTCTGCCTGTTGCATGCCACTGGCAAAGGAAAAGAAAATCTTTTACCCACGGCATTCTCCCTCCTGTCTTTCTTAGCCTCAGTTCTTTGGATGTACATTAAGTGAGTGGTAGCAGTCACCGCCTGTTCTGAAGAGCAGGTTTATTTTTCTGTCTCATTTCCTATTCTGTCTGACTCTTTTCGTGCCTGGGGGGCACCTGGCCTTTTGAAAGTCAGGACAGTCGAATGCCCCCTCCCAAAGAGCTCAGCCTGAAGTCAGCAGTGACACTAGGTCAGCACCCCGGTCCTTCTCCCCAGGGCCCTCCCAGCTCCAGAGCATCGAGGTGAATGAACCTGGCCTCTCCGGCACCAACGCATCCACTTCCCTGCAGCTGGGCAATTGAAGCCAGTTGCCTTTCCTTCCAACTGTGTCGGAGTGTCACACGAAGCTCTGACACCAGACTGGCCGGGAAAACGAGAGGCTGGACACTGACACGTTTATTAAAGCCTTCCTGTTTTTCTCAGCCCTTGTTCTCCTGGCTGTTTCCCATTCCGACAGTTAGAAAATTGTAGACGTTTGTCTGTAGATGATGGCCACCAATGGATTTGGTGATTGTTTATTAAGAAAAGTTGCTAAGTGAGGGAGTTCCAGTTAAGATGGCGGAATAGGGAAATGCTGTGCTTGCATCCTCTTGTGACTGCCTCAAAATTACAACTAAATTGTACAACGGCCATCGCTGAGAACCGCCTGAGGTCCAACTGAACTGAAGTCCTACCACTAAGAATGTACAGAAGAAGCCATGTCGAGACTGGTAGGAGGGGCGGAGACGCTGAAGGGGCTGGTCCACGTACCCAGTTGTGGTGGTTAAAAATCAGGAGGGACATCTCGGCTGCACAGGTCCCCTTGAGAGGAGTGAGAGGTCTCAGCCCCCCACCGGGGAGCTCCCATAGACTGTCAGCTGATTTCACAACAGAAACTTAGCAGGCCAGAAGGGTTTGGCAGGCAATATTCAATGTGATGAAAAGCAAGCACCTGCAGTCGAGATGACTCTACCCAGCAAGGCTGGCATTTAGAATCGAAGGACAGATGAAGAGCCTCCCAAACAAGGAAAAGCCAAAGGAGTTCATCACCACCACACCATATTACAAGGAACGTTAAAGATACTTCACTAAGAAGAAAAAAAGATAAGCAATGTGAGTAATAAAATGGCAATAACTACTTATCTATCAACAATTACCTTAAATGTAAATGGATTAAATGCTCCAATCCAAAGACACAGGGTGGCTGAATGGATAGGAAAACAGGACTCTTACATACACGGTCTGCAAGAGACTCCCTTCAGGTCAAAAGATACACACAGAGACAAAGTAAAGGGATGGAAAAGATAACTTCATGCAAATGGAAACAACAAACAAACAAAAAAACTGGGGTAGCAGTACTTATTCCAGACAAAATAGACTTTAAAATGAAAGTTATAACAAGAGACAAAGAAGGACCCAGTAACCACACTTCTGGGTATTTGTCTGAAGAAACCCAAAACACTGCTTCACGGGGACATGTGCATCCAGACGTTCATTGCAGCACTGTTTACAGTGGCCAAGATGTGGAGGCAGCCTGGGTGTCCGTCGATGGATGAATGGATAAAGAAGTGATACACGTATACAATGGACTATCACTCAGCCGTAAAAAGAGACTAAAATCTTGCCATCTGCAAAAGCATGGATGGACCTAGAAAGTATTGTGGTCAGTAGAGTAAGTCAGACTGAGAAAGACAAATTCCGTGTGATCTCACTTATATGTGGAACGTAAAAAACAAAATAAACCAAACAAAATAGAAACACATTGGTAGATACAGAGAACATTTTGATGATTGCCAGATGGGAGGGGGTCTTGCGGGGGAGGGGGCGAAAAAGGGGAGGAGATTAACACGTGCAACTTGGTGGTTACACAGTCGTCATAGGGATGTAAAGTAAAGCGTAGGGATATGGCCCGTATTGTAATAGCTACTTATGGTGTCAGATGGGTAGTGGATTTATCGGCGTGAGCACCTTGTAAGTCTAACAACTATATTGCACACCTGAAACTAAAATAATATTGTATGTTAACTTTAGTTAAAAATTATAAAAAAATATTTTTTTAAAAATTGCAAAGCTCAAAAAAAAAAAACAAAACAAAACCCACAGCTATGTGAAGCAGTTGGCCCAAATCAGTAATTCCCAGGATCCATTACCATTAATTACTGTGACAACTAGGACAGGCAGGCGTGTCACTCAGTGCCCATAAGGCAGTTTAGGAGCTACAACTAGACCTCGTCATCTCTTCAGACCCCAACATCGCGGGTGGACTGTGGTTCCCCAGTGCAGGGTGGGCAGTTGGCTGGGGTGAGAAGGTCTCGGAGCCCTTGGTCTCTAGCGTCCTGCTTTCTGACCTTGGAGAAAATCCATTTCAAAACATTGACTTTTTGGTCATTAGAGTTCCACATCACAGGTCTCTCAGGCCTTTGAAACATTCAAGGAATGTTTGCGAAATGCCTTGAGTAGGATAAACAAAGGTAAGACCAGAGACCCGGGTCCTAACTCGGAATCCAGGGAGCAGCCCTTGGTAGGTGCTGACCGTCCAGAGAGAGACTTCAGTGGAAGGGTTCTAGCTGAGCTCCCCTGTGTTAGTGCATCGCACACACTCACTCACTCACACGCACACACCCAATCACTCACGCACACTCATTCACACACACGCACACGCTCACACACACACAGACTTGCACGCACTCACTCACACGCATTCTCACACACCCTCAGACACACACTCACACCCGCACACGCACGCTCACACGCAGGTCCCTTCACTAAAAAGTGTTACCATATGTACTGACATTTGGGGGAAGAGGGTGTGATTGGCAGAGCCACCTACGTCGCCTGCAGACCGTCAGTGGCACCATAATAGCCATGCAGGTGTCAGATGGTAGTGGACTTGTCGGGATTATCGCTTTCCGAGGTGTGTGTCTGACCATGATCTTCCGTATACCTGAAACTAATAATAAAAATCTTTTTAATTCAAACTGTCAAATAACATTAGGAAAGGAATTTTCTATTCTGTTTAGAGCCCCCCCTCCCTACAAACGGCACAGGCGTACCCGTTTGCTTAGCCCGAAGCACGTATTAGAAACTTAGACTGCCTGGGACACGGGCCGGGACGTGCACGTCAGTCCGGACTCTGCCGACGCCCCGGACGCGCGTCCCAGACGGCGGGAGGCGGACCTGCCCTGCGGGGAGCTTGGTCGTTGGGCGCTCCGTGCGCTGGCCGCGCGCGCACCGGCGAGCTGCGTGCAAACGGAAGTGCAGGCCCCGTCGGAGGCACGGGCGGCGGTGCAGCAGGCTTTTCTCCGTCCTCCCCCGTCCTCCCCCAGCCTGCTGTATTTGCCATTTAGTGCAGCTTTAAGTGAAAAACAAACAAACAACCCCCCCCAGATTATTAGCAGGAATTTTACTCGTGTTTATATCATGCAAAGCCGGTTTTAAATGCAAATTAAATGATTACGAAATTAGCTCCTGTGCACCCACGTGCTTCCTTTTCTTGCCACAACAGTGGGGAAGCTGCTCAAAACTCACGGTGTTTATTCCACTCCTTGGTGCACGCGCCTCCTACCAACACGCTCTGCTCTCTCCGCTGACAGAGAAGCTGGGAGGACAGTGAGCTACGGGCTGCCCTGCCGCCCGTGCCGTCCCGTGCCGTCCCGTGTCGTCCTGTGTCGTCCTTCTCAGCAGAAATGCTTGCCTGATACAGGGAAGTGACAGGGAGAACGACGACGTAATAGCCGTCCGTGTTTCTGACAACACTTTGGGCTTCTCTCTTGTTGGTCTTCACTTATGAAACACAAGTTCAAGAATAACCTTATTCCGAATTTCAAGACAGTGACAGAGAACGCTAACCCAAGCATGGGGTGTGGGGGCCCCTGTGTGACCATGCAGGTCCCACGCCCGTGAAGTTGGCCCTGAGGACTCCCGTACTTCGGCTGATGTCCAGGGTAGGTGAAGCCCCTGGGAGGCGGAGGGCTTCGGGCTGCCCTTGTGGCACCCCGTTTTGCCCGCGGGAAGGTCTTGAGAGCCGAAGTGAGTCAGAGGCCGATGCAGGTTCCCTTTGCTGATAAGCCCCTGCCCCTGCCAAGGAGTCGCTTAAGGGAGCCCTTCTCCCCTTCGTGTCAGCTGCCCCTTACCGCACCCTGCCCCAGCCTCCCCAGCCGCACCCCGAAAATGGAGACGGGGTCCCTGGGATTCATCTGATGGTTCCTGCTCACTCGGATCGTCACACAGACTTTATTTCTCTCTCCCAGGTTCACAGGTTTTAGTCAGAGGATTATTTCTTAGAGTTCCTTAGTATGAAATAGTTCGGCACTATAACAAGATTTAGAGACGTCCACAGTAAGTATCTGGGCAGCCGCCATCTCCGTTTCAGCCTCCTGCCCCTCCCTCCGGCCACCACGGGGACTGTCACTCCCCTGCATGTCCTTACTAGTCACTTAATGCACGTGCACTTAGCGTTGTTTGTCCTGTCTTCAGAGTTAATGTGAACGACGGGGTAGTTCAGCACCAAGCTGGCAGCTGTTGTATTTACTCTCAGTTGTACGGTTTTGTGTGTGTGTGTGATCACATCGACTGGATGTTTTTGAAATCTGTCCCTGCTGCCATGGCAGTGGCCTTTGTGTCCAGTTTAATTTTGCCTTCGAAGTTCCAAGTTTCTGACCCTGTAGAGAGTCGTCGGTCGTTGACCAGCGCCCTGCTTCCAGCTGGGTGGGGTGCATTACGTCTCGTGCTTCCGAGGCTCCATTTAACCAGAACTTCGCGTGGAGACTTGAGTCGTCAGCCCTTACCTGTTTCCATCCAGCTCATCGTCTGGGCAGAATACGTGTCGGAAAAGTTCACGTGTCTCTCAGTGTTCACTTGCTGTGTGTGGGGTGGCACAGCCGTGTCGAATGAGGTGGTGATTTTTTTGTGGTTACATCATTTACCTTCAGATGAGATCGAATTAGTATAAAAGGAAGCGTGTAGAGATGTAGGCTCCCAGCCAGATAGGGCTTGTCTTACCCGGGGGCAGAACAAATGATGGATTACTCATCTATCTGCTGTGAGTATCTCTGCACAAGGATTCTTTTATGTAGTCATTGCCCAGTCCTGTTAGAGTCTGTGTACTATCAAGTGTCACTCTTCTGATAGGGTGACATTATCAAATTGATTTCTTTCTTAATAGGAAAGATGGGATCCGATAGTAGGGCCCTTGACACTCAGGCAGGAGAAGATTTGAGGCCATGAACTTTTTAAAAAGGGAGACTGAACAGTAAAAACATTTTTTTTTTAAGGAGAAGAGTACAAAGTGTGAATAATAATCACCTCCATTTCTAGAATACCAAGCACATGCCCAGTACATGCTAAATGTGCCCATTCAGTCCTCACAACGCTGTAAAGTAGAGACTTGTTAGTTCTCATTTTATAGACAGAAAAGTCCCAAGACATTAAGGCAGTTCCCTCAAGGTCCAGAAACTGGTGATGGCAGGGCTGGGGTCGGACCCCCGACAGGCACACTGTGGGGGAGCCAGCCTGCCGATGCCACAGTTCAGCTGCCACCTCCACCCCACTGTGGGCAGGGGTCCCCACCAGGGACCGGCACAGCGGGTGGCGGGCTGCTGCTGGGACTTGGTAGTGGGGGAATCTGTAAGTTGGATGTGGGTTGGCTCATTGGGAAAAGGAGTCGAATGTTAGTGGTTAGGTGGTTCCTGAGGAGGAGCCAGAAGGACGACAAAACCACCGAGGTTTGGGTTTTTATAGACCAGCCTTGGGCCCCCAGGGGTCACTGCCGCACTTGAGGTCTGTCGGTGGCTGGCTGGCTCGCGTGGTCGCAGGGCACCGGCCTCTCTCTTGCCAGGCTGGCTTAGGCTCCAGCAGTTAAGAGGTGCCCTTGCTCGGTGGGCCGGGCTGGGCCTCTTCCTCTCCATCCCTCCCGGCCTGCGCCCTGGGGCGGAACTCCCAATTCCCTTCTCGGAAAAAGGCTTGTACCCTGGAGCGCATTCCAATGCCCCGCCCTGACACCGGGACTCTGGGCCCCTGTCAGCAGCCTTTCTGCTCACTCCCTTTATAGTCCTTGCACATGACCTTGATTCATCTTGCTATCTTTAGCTTTGCTCTCCTAACCACAGCTACAGGTAATGCCACAACTCAAGTGGTCGCTCTATCTCGGGCCTTGGCTGCTTTTCAGCCTCTCTCTTTTAAATGTGTCCTTTATTTATCATCTACCCAGGACCTCTCCGGGCTGATGGCACAGCTTTCCAACCTCCCGGCATCCGGCTGGGACGGCGCACACAGCTTCCTGAACGCTAGCTGATTTTAATCTCGGCCACAATAAATGTGACACATACCTCAAGCCAGTGGCACGCTGGTCGGGATGTCTGGGTCCCTTTTTCCTTTCCCGCAGAGACAGCGTGGTTTACAAGAGTAGCTCTGGCACCTTCTCTTTCCACTAACCCTGGAGTGACTGGTCGGCGTCCGGCCCACCTGAATTTCTGCAGCCGCTCCTCAGTCTGACGGTTGCACGCTTAAAAGTGTTTTGCCTGTCTGATACTTGCTGGTACCCAAGATCAGATAGGGTTTGTTTTGTTTTCTTTGCGCAAACCTCATAGAATAGTAAGAAATAGGAAGGGTTGAAGACTTTTTTTCTGCTAGTTTTTATTTTATAGTCCAACAAGATAGCCATAGGAAGTAAATGGTTCTGGCGACGACGAAAGTAGCGCCTGGAATTTCCAGATCTTCGGGCTTTTTCGTTCTTTCCTCCTCTGAGTCTTGTGTGGATAACCTTCCTCTAGGTGGCAGAGTAAGTGCTCCTCCACGTGGGATGCATGTAGGACAGGTGACAGGGCAAACGATCATGTATCCTGGGAAGGTCTACATGGGGTCCTAAATCTTCAGCCTCGTTTGGTTGGTTTTTAAAGGTCATCTGTTTGACCCCTTCATTTTCTAGAGGAGAAAACTGAAGCCAAGAAGGCTGACCTGGCCGGGGTTCCTCAGATTCCTCATGGCAGAAATGGGCTCCAGCCCAGGGCCCCTGACTTCCCACACTCACGACCCTGCGGGGGAGTTTTGAACCCGCACTTGCACACCGTGTAGGGTCACTAACTGGTGAAGTGAAAGAAATGCCTCTCTGAGGCAGAAGATCTCTATTGTTCGGTCATCTGTCGCAGGGCACTTTGGTGGCTTCCATGGCCTGAAACCTATGTAATCCTTGCTAACAGATGTCACCCCAATAAGTCTAACAATAAAAATAAATTAAAAAAAAAGAAAATAAATGAAGAAAAAAAGATCTCTATTGTTTGCCTCCTGTATTCTTGAGTCAAAGAGCTTAAATATCCAAAATGCATTTAACCTCAGGTCCTGTTTTCCCCAGATGTGCTGTAACTTGTTTCCATGAGATGTGTCCACCGTCCTACTCCATCAGTCACCGGTTAGGTTCATACTTATGTTTTTCAAGACTTAGACATCCTGCTGTGGTTCCCTGTCCTTCACTGGCTGCCTCCACTCAGGTGGAGAGAAATGACACGAAAGATCACCTAACGATGACCAAGTGCTAATTGTGTGGCACCAGTCGTTGGTGCCACAGAACTTCAAGGGGACTAAAAGTCACTGAAAGTTGGAGCCATCGGGGGAGTCTTCCAGAGGTTTCTCCCTTGCAGGATGGTTAAGGTCTCTACATGGAGGTTAAGTACCAAGACAGAGTGGCGGGTGGGGGGTTGTCCAAGAGGAACCCAGAGAGCAGGAGCGGCAATAAAGCAGGAAATACACCGAGGGGCAGTGAGTTACAACACACGTAAGTCGGCCAGGGAGGAGAGCGGCGGCAGAGGCGATCCAAAGACAAGCCAACGAGGGAAGGGTGGGAAAAGGAGAGGAGTAAGAAATGGGGAGGGAAAAGATGGAAATGAATCACCTAACGGATGGGTGGGAATGCTGGCTGATGGTTTCCAGGAGCTCTGTTTCTAGTCCAATTATCTGTCAGAAATTCTTTGGCTCCGAGGCCAAAGGAAACGTAGGAGCATACTCCCTGCTGAAACACTTAAATGCCTTCCCCAAACCTGCACTTTTATTTTTCTGATTGGAAACAATGTGAAAGAAGGCGTTCTATACCTTTGGACCAAGAACACCATCTCCAGGCTCTGATTCTAGAAGTCTCTGGAATTAGCGTGTGTGTGGTGTGGTCTTCCTCGCGCCGCATGGGGAAGCCCCAGCGTATCTTCATGGGTTATAATCGTGGGGGCGGTGGGGAGGGACCTCGGGGAAGGCTGGGTGGAGGGACAGGGAAGAGGCGACGTCGCGTCGCCGCTGCGGGTCCCGCTGTCCTCTCCCTTCAGGTCGGGTTCCTCGTAGGAGCCCGTCTGTCCGTGGATTATACTTACGTGGTGGACGGATGGGCTCCATGAGGGCTGAGAAAACGCTTAGTGTGATTTTTTTTTCAAACCATGTCTTTGAAGCGGTAACATCCCATTCCCTGTTAGACCGGCATGCTCTGGAATGTTTTAGGGAGTGAGTGGTGTGTCCCCAACATCATCCAGTCTAGTCCCAGCCACTGCGCGCCACCGAGTGAGGTGACAGTGTGTCCACTCCCGGTGGAGAGTGAGTACACTATGACCAGTGGACGAGGTGGATTCCTTCTTGGGCGCGGCCTGAGTGTGAAATCTCGCTTCTCTTCAAAACAAAACGGAACAAACCAGAACAAAACAAGGAATGACCCGAAGCATGAAAAGAATGTGAGAGAATTATGGGGTTTTTTTGGTTGTTATCATGGAGAAATATGGGTTCCCTTTAAAACTCAACAGAAACAAAGTAAACATCGTGATCAGAAATTTCTTTCACATGAGCCCCCAGGCAGCACCTGGAGCATTCTCAGGGGCATCGCCCAGCCGCCTTCTCGTGGTTTTAGGCCCAGGAAGTACCCGGGATTTAATGTTCGCCGACGAGAATATCGTGCCTGGGGTGGGCTTTGTTTTTATTTTTAAATTGGTTACCAACAGCAACTAAAAGAACATTTTAAACAAATAACCACAGAGCAATTGAGTTATTTTAAAAATGATAATACTTTATGTAGATCTGTGACCTTCCACCTTTCCAAACACTTCTCAAATGTTGGCTCATCAGTACAGGACCCGCTTAGAAGGTTCCGCACTGCGCCCTAAGGCAGGCGGACTCTCTTCCTTTGTTTCTTTTTCCCCCTCTTTCTCTCTTCCTTCCTTCCTTCCTTCCTTCCTTTCTTTCCTTCATTTTTTTTTTTTATCTCTTTCATTCTTTTCCTTTTTTTAAACATTTTTTTGTAAGGGCCAGAAGAAGTAGGAAGGACTATAAACCCACTAGGACCTGGGTGTGGTGAAGGAAGGAGCCACTTCCGATTAGCGGGCCACAACTTAAAGGGCGGACACGGGCATCCCCAAAGGCCGTCAGCAGGTTTCCAGCCCTGAGTGATTCCAGAGTCGGAAGGCAAGCTGGGTGCTGAATGGACGTGTTAAATAGTGTTTTTCTTATTTATATTTGAACAGGGCAAGTATTGTTATTCACAGTATCCCTGCCAAAGTAGAATTCGTACCTTTTACCCACATAGGGAGGGGATCCACGATGGATTCTGCTTGGAAAAATTCACGTATAAACATTGACCTGGCCAAGGGTAGGAGAGCAGACGGCCTTAGGAAGTAGCCATGAAGGGTTTGTTGGGTAGTCTCAGGATTGAGCCTCTATCGTCCTTCTGATTTCCTTCAGTGGGTAACGTTCAGTGGCCTTTCTAGCTCCACTTTAAGTGTTGTTAAAAGTACCTGTGTTGGGGGATATTTTTCAACTCAAGGGCCATATTTTTTCACCCACATGATTTTTAATTACTCCGGTCCCGGTGCAAAAATTATGGAAGTACTTTGTGTGAATATGGATCATTATGGATGAGCAGAATGAAGTTATAGGAATGAGATAGTTCTGAGTGTCAGAAAAATGTTTCTGTCATCTCTTGCATAAGTCCATCTAGCCTGTACTAACGTACGTATGCCCCTAGCATAGGTATTAATCCGTTCCCATGAAACAATTTGAGCGAGCAGAAGAAGACGTTCAATAAAAAAGTAAAACCTGAGTTGAAGTTTGAGACAGAGATCAGAGAACTATTATCTGATTCACTGAAGCCCACAGGGAGAAGGAGAGAGAGGAGACCCCAGTGACCGATGGGTATTGTGGGCGACCCAGGGCAGGCTTCTGACCACCACGTCATTCCTCGGGACTGCACCCCGGGGTGGAGTCCCTTCCTGGAAGACCACCACCTTGGAATTTCAGGAGAAGCACCCCTTGCTGCCACCCCTCTGCTTTGACATGCGAAGTTGTGCCTGGGTCTCCCCGCTGGGCCTCTGTCCTCGTGGAAACCACGCGAGCCCCACCCCTCCCCCTCGTGGTCAAGAGAGCAATGGGGAAAGGAAGAAACCCCAGAACGCCTTGTAGCAATGCTGTTCGCCCCGTCTTTGTCTCCGATGGTCCCCACGTATTAGCACGTCAAATTGTCAGGGATGAACAATTAAGGATGCTTTGTGAGGCTTTGAAATTCAGACCCAAGACAGTTGTTGTACCAGCTAAGGAATGAATTTATAAGAAGTTGTCTGTGGTACCCCGACCCAAACGCTAGGAATGCTGAAGATGAGCTTCTGTTAGTCAGTAAGGACTCCGACGACACATACAGAGGGTGCCCCAAAAATGCACACACATCGTAAGCAAGGAAATGAACTGTATTAAAATTGTAATTGTGTATTAATATACCGACAACAGAAGATGACTACAAGTCACGTTTGACTTCTGCAATGAGAAGAGGAGCTCAAAGTGGTGACCATCCGCGTCCAGACACTTCCGATGACGGTGAACTGCTGCTTGAGCAACGCTGGCCAAAGTGTCCACCTGTATCCCTGTCCATGCCATTTCAGTTTCTTCCCCAAGTACTGCCAGTGTAGCCGGTCTTCTACGGTGCACCCCGTCCTCTAAGGTCCCCCATGGGTAGCCGCCAAGGGGTGTTAAATCAGGAGAATGGGGGGGAAACTCAAACAACATTCTCAAATTTCAAACACCACTTCAGAATGGTCCTGCGCTCTTTGAACGACAACTGTGCTCCCACCATGTTCTTGGACTGTCCTGTCTGTTGCGTGGTGACACCAGCATTCATTTGGTTAACGCCATCTTTTGAGCAAATGTCATACTACACATTGCTACCGTAATTCAAGTCAACTTCGAAATGTCATACCTAGACAGCATCTCTGACAATGAGTGTGCACTTTTTTGGCAGCCCGGTATTTAGGCTGAGTTAGAGCGGTCACGAAACGTGGAACACGTGACACCGATCCGCAGAGAACCGGAGGATAAAGGAGGCGGTAGGGCTCAGAGCCCAGACCCTGTGGTTGGGACCGCTGACCCTGGCCCTGGTTAGCTGCCACCTGGGGGATGTGACTTATACCCTTCCTGCACTGCAGTTTCATCGTCTGACAAGTGGGGACACTATTGCTATAGTACCTGTGTCACAGGGTTGTTACGAGGAAATGAGTTAACGCATGCGTAGTCTTAAATCCGGGATTAGCACCAAGTAGAAGCCGTCTCGATATTCGCTGCAGTTATTATTTTGTACTTAAAAGTGTAAAATATCTTGTACCAGTTACCTACTGATAGATGGTGGAAGGGGGAAAGCACGCAGGAGTGCACGTGGGAAGCGTGTATGAGTTGGGCCCACGTCATTCCTGCTCACACTCCGCGGGCTGGAATTCTGTCACACGGCCACACCTAAGTGCAGGGGAAACTGGGCAATAAGCCTAACGCCGGGAATCCAGCAACGAGAGGGAATGGGGACTTGGCTGACAAGTCTCTGTTGTAACCCTAAAACCCATCAATAATCGTTGAGCAGCGTCTCTTTACGAGATCAAGTAACGTACACGTGCAGTAATCGTATTTTGCTACTAAACTGCGGAATAGGCGGCGTGAAAATGTTTTTGCTGATTTGTGAAAGCTTCTAAATGTATGAAAGATTGTATAAAATCATACAAACTAATATTCATTTGGTTGTATATCCAATAAAAGAGCTACCCTTATTGAAAGGATCTCGTGTGGAATCGGGGCGGTGCCGGACGTGCCGAACGCATTCTCTGTTCAGGAGCAAGCAGCCAAGCTGTCATCACCAAGTCCACGTTCCCTGTCTTGGCTCAGCAGCGGGGTCAGCGTCAGTACACCCTGAGGTCAGCACAGTCGAAACCAGAAGTGTCGGTGCACACGAACGCCACAACGGCACAGTGGACAATTGCGGGGTCTGGCTGGGACACAGGGGTCAGATCAGTAGAAAACTGCCTGATGGAAATGTCACCCGAAGAGGCGGAGGCCTGAGCATCTGGCCGCCGGCGAGTATGGGACGTCCCGGGCGCTTTCTGAGGCGCGCGGACCACGGGCACCCGCGGGCAGATGCGCTCCGAGCTTGTGAACACCCCGGCTGTGTGCTTTAGAAAGGGAGCCCGCGGAGTGGGGCCCTATCGAAAAGCCTGAAAACTTGTTTTATCCACGTGGTCTAGCAGCCTAAGCACTTACTAATTTTCTTGAAGTAGGTTCTCTTACTGGTTCTTGTTGCAAATTTAAGAAAGGAAATTTGTGATGCTTTTGAAAATCCCGAATGTAAAAGGCCAACGGTGGGTGATCGAATCGGTGAGCTGGTTCTCTTCCCAGGGGCAGACCAAGCAGTGGTGCTGCTACCTGAAGTCATGAAGGCAAACTGGGCTCTTTTCTTGAACTTTAGGTACTAGGTAGGGCCACGCATGTGCAAGTAAGATACGCCCAGAGAAATCCAGGGCGAATGCGAAGTTTCCCTCAGTAGGCAGTGAGCAGTGTGTTTTTATTGGGGATGGAATTAGAATGGTGCGTGTTGTCGAATTAGAAACCACAGGAATATGCACAGAAATGTACAGGGAGGTCCCTTAGACCCATCACCCACCCTCCCTCGATGTTAGCATCTTGCATAACCCTAGTGTGATATCAAAACAAAGAAATGGACATTGGTACAATCCACAGCGTCGACCCGGGTTTCACTAGTTGGGCACGCATTCTTTTCTCTGTGCATGTGTGTGCATACCTCGAAGCAGTGTTGTCACACGTGTGGCTTCTGCCACCCCCTGTACCCATCAGCACAGTGAAGGTATTTTCCTGTACACTCCCCACAAGGCTCCTCGTCCTCCCCTGTCCCTAACCTCTGCCAACCACTAACCTGTTCTCCTTTTCTCTAATCATGTTATTTCACATTTGTCACACAGATGCTGTTCTACAGTATGCATCATTTTGAAATTAGCTTCTTCCAATCAGCCTAATTGCCCTGAGCTTCACCCAGGTGGTTGTGTGCATCAGTGGTTTGCTCCTTCGTATGGCCGCGCAGCGTCCCGTGGCATGGATGCACCACAGCTTGCTTAACCATTCACCACTGAAGGACATTCGGGGAGCTTCTTACAAAGCTGCTGTGAACATTCACCTACACGTTTCTCTATGAAAAGAGGTTTTCGTCCCACTGGATAAATATACAAGGTATTACAATCATTGGGTCATCTTGTATGTCACTTTTTTACTTTGAAAAGGAACTGCCAGATTCTCTCCCGGAGGGCCGTACCACCCGCATTCCCACCGGCATGCAGAGTTGTCGCTGCTTTTTACTGTAGCCAGTCCGATAGGTGTGTAGTAACACCGCATTGGGGCTTTAATTTGCGTGTCTCTAGAGGCTGTCAGTGCTGAAGATTTTTGTGTGTGCCTCTTGGCCACCGTAGCTCCTCTTCTGTGAAATGTCAGTGTGTCTCTGCCCATCTTCTGACTGGATTGTTTCATTTGTGATGTTGAGTTTTGAACCGTTTTTCTTTTCATCGATTGATGCTCTTACCTTTCATATTTTCTTCTGCTTGCTGTGGGTTTATTTTGTTCTCCTTCTTCTGGTTTCTTGAGATAGGACCTTAGATTATTGATTTGAGATTGTTCCTCTTTGCTAATCCAAGCAGCAATTTGCCTCTCAGCCACTGATTTAGCTACATCCCACAAACTTTGATATTTTCATTTTCACCTAGCTCTTTTTTTTTTTTTTAATTTCCTTTGAGACATCCTTCCTCTTTGACTCACGTTGTATAATTTCCAAGTGTTCAAAGATGTTTTTCTTACCAATTTCTAGTTTTATTCCATTATGGTCAGAGGATCAACTCTGTACGATTTTGATTCTTTCAAATTTGTTAATACTCGTTTTGTGACCCAAGGTTCACGTGGTGACTGCTCTGTGGGAGTGCTCTGTAAAGGTTAGGTTAGAGCTGGCTGGGTGATGGTGTTGCTCCAAGTGGGGCCTTGAAGGAATCAACTGCTGCGGTGCATTTTCCTGGTTATCCTTTCAGCTTTGTAAGAGTTAGGGTTGACATTTCTCTTAGCACTTGAAAAATATTGTGTCTCTTCTTTTGACCTTCTTGGTTTCAGATGAGAAAACCGCTCTCATTTGAGTTGGTGTTCCTTTATGGACAATGTGTTAATTCTCTCCATTTTTAAGAGTTTGGAAAATAACAATAAAATCAACCTAAAGAATACAGAAGAAATAAAGGTCAGAGTAGACGTGAATTAATTAGAAAGCAGGAAAAAAAATCAGAATTGATAAATGTATTCAAAAGTTGCTTTTTCTGACAAACCAGTAAAACAGGGATAACATTGGCTAGCTTAATGAAGAGGGGGAAAGGAAGAACACAGTAATACAGAAGATCAGAAATAAAAATAATGAACAACAACAACAGATGCCGAGAAAATGGAAAGGATAAAAAATCGTACTTTGTAAAGTTTTCAGCAAATAATTTTGCCAATCTGGGTGAAATAAATGATTTTCTAAGAACTGTGAATCACCAGAAATTAATACCAGAAGAAGCTTTACTAGACAACCTAAACAAATGACATCCATGGAAGAAATAGAGAAAGCAGAGAGTTTCCCTGGAGCAACACCAGACCCAAGTGGTTTCATAGGTAAATTGGCTCCAAATGTCAATAAACATGTTAAGTCCTAATCACGAAAGTATTTCCATGGAAAACAAGACTTTCAAATTATATTATGAAGCCAGCAAAATACTAATACCGTAACCTGGTAAGTTAGAATAACATACTACAAACTATTTCTATTTCTGAACATCAACGTAAAAATCATGAATAGACTATTAACAAAAATATTTCAGTAGTACAGGGTCCAGCAGAAGTAACGCCTGAATTTGAGTTATGATTTTATTACAAAATCATAACCGTACATGCTTATGATTGCACAAGTAATGTCCCTTTTTTTATGAGATGGTAATCTCTACCAAATCTTTTGTTTCAAAATCATAATCAACTATGGTTATGTAATAAAATTGTAATAAAATCATAACTCAAGTCCGGGCGTTACTTCTGCCAGACCGTGTATATAATAACATCAAAAGCTTGATAAACCAAAATTGTGTGTGTTTTATACCAAAAGTATAAGAATGGTTTCATTAAGAAATGTATTAACATAACTTACTCTGTTATGTTAGGTCAGAGATGTAAAAGCTCAGTAGTTTTCCAAAAAAGGCAGTTAAACTCCAACAGTATTCCTAATAAACACTTTTAGAGAAAATGGGACAAGGTGGATATCTCATTAGCTTTATTAAAGCTGCGTGCACGTGTCTGCCTTTGTATTCAAAGCCAGAACATTCTGTTTAAAGTAAAGATTAAAACAAGACAAGGTACCCACCACCATCATTATGTTACATCGTTCGCATTCTAGACCAGTGTCAAGAAACTGCCACCTGTGGGCCAACTTCCTGTTGGGTAAATAAAGTTGTGTTGGAGCACAGCATTTCTCGTTATCTATGTGTTATCTGTGGCTGCCTTGGCGCTAGGGTTGCAGCCTTGAGTCGTTTGTGACAGAGGCTGTCTGTGATCCCGCCCCCGGTGTACGAGGGCCGTGCAGAAAACATCCGGCCGTCAGCGCCCCTGTCTTCCATAGGGCGTGGCTGGAGACTTTCCGGACAGCCCTCGTGTACTCTCTCACCTCTTACAGAAAAAGTTGGCCATCTCTGTTCTGGACAGTACAGAGCGACAAGGACAAAGACATAAGAGAGATCATTATTAAAAGCAAAATTATTATTTGCAGAAGAAACATAGGAAACCCAAGACAATCAACCGAACAGAAAACAGAAACAATAGACTTTAACGTGGTGGGTGGTTACAAAATAAATTTCTTTAAAAATGGTTAATATTCTACTTTACAGACAATAAAAAGTTATGTGAAAGATCTCCCACTTAGAAAAAGCACAGAAAAAAATATTTCTTGGAATACATTTAAGAAATGTGTGTAGAAACAAATGAAGAAAAACCTAATCTTAACTCGGGGATCATAACAGAACAAAAATGATAGAAAGGCTTATAAAAATGCTTCTGATTGCAACTTCTTTGCTCTTAGAACTTACTAAGCTCTTACGAACAAACAAGCAATGCTAAGTGATCTGTAAATTCGATGTGATAGAACACACTGAAGTGACAGAGTATCAGGAGTGATGTCAGCATCCTGGCACAAGCTGGACGAGGATAAGTCAGCGGAGAAGCCCCTGCGCCACACGCCCGCGTGCCTGACACATCCCCGCGTCGGGCGTCTGCAGTGGGCGCGCTGGCGCAAGGAGGGAAGGCAGCCACTGGCGCCGTGTGCCCCCACTGCGGCTCCCGCAGCAGAGGTGGCAGAGGAGCAGCCAGCGGAGCCCCTGCGCTGTGGCCTGGGGCATCAGAGGGGCTGAAGCAGCTTCTTTCCAGGAAGGGGCATCTTCTTCCCCCTCTCCCATTGCCCCAGGGCTGAGCCGAGGTGGCTGGGAGGCTGAAAACAACAGTGGGTGCCAACAGGCACCACTGGGAGGGGCGTCGAGCTGCCAGATCGCAGACTCCCCGGTCCTGCCCCGCACTCCCCAGCGGAGGCTCGTGAGAAAGCTGAGACGCCCCCAGAAACCTGGTGAAAAGGAAGTGCCCCTCCCCGGCCCCGACGCCGTCACTCACTGAATTGTTCGGAGCACACGAGTACAGAAACTAGAAAGAGTTCACGTCCTCCTTCAAACACGCAGGCAGAGGAAAAGCCATCAGATAACACGGACACCTGAGGCAACTTGGGGGCACAGAAGAAAAATGAACCGTCCCCAGAAACGCAGCCCAAGGGAGGAGTCATACCAACCAGAGCAGAAACACACGAAATCTAGAACAGGGACAGCAGAAAACGCTTAGCAAAACCAAGAGCTGATTGTTCGAAAAGGTTGAGAAAGTGGACAAACCTCTGCCTAGAGCAGGGGCTCCCAGGCTGCCTAACGCCGCGGCCCTGTAATGCGGCTCCTCACGCTGTGGGGACCCCCATGCAATCATTGTCGTGGCTACGTCATAACTGTCATGTTGCTGCTGTTATGAGTCGTCACGTAAGTATCTGATACGTGTTTTCCGATGGTCTTAGGCGACCCCTGTGAAAGGGTCGTTCGACCCCTACGGGGGTCGCGCCCCCCAGGTTGAGACCCGCTGGTGCAGACTCACTGCGGAGAGAAGAGAGAAGACTCAAATGAATAAAATCAGAAATGAAAGAGAAGTTACGGCGGGCACGACAGAAATACAAAGGACCGTACGAGCATAGTAGGAACGACTGTCCCTAACAGATTCAGTAGCCTGGAAGCAGTGGACAAAGGGCTGGACGTACACGACTTCCCCGGCCGAACCACGAAGGGCCGGAGGATCGGAACAGACCCATCGCCGGTCCCAAAGCGGTGATCCAAAAGCCCAAGTCCGGGACCGGCCGGCTTCCTTGGTGAATTCCACCAAACGTCTGGAGAGGGTTTCGTTCCCATCCTCGCACCCCTCCGAAGCCTGGAGGGGGGAATACCTCCTAACGCGTCACCCGAGGCCCGTGTCACCCGAGGCCGCCTCCACGCGAGGACACCACGTGAGAAAGAGAATTTCAGTATCTCCGGTGACAGTGGCGCCAACAAGCCTATTCTGTACCTTGCAACAGTGTTTTTAAGCGGACTCTTTGTCGCCTGCAAATAGCGACCATGTTCTTTCTTCCCTTTCGACTTGGACGCTTTTTTGTGTTTCTTTGTCGCCGCCTGACTGTTGGGGCGAGGACTTGCAGTGCCGGGTGGAACGGAGTGGTGCGAGTGACCGTCGTTGCCCGGTTCGCGATCTCACAGGCTGCGCGCGGGCTGTCGTGTGCGGCTTTTGTTACGTCGGGGCCCCGGGGCACGTTCTGCACCGGAGGGCGGGCCCTCACTGGAGTCCCTCACTGTCGGAGCCCCTTCGGCAGTCCGTGTTCCCCACGTGCCTGGTGCTCATCTGAGAGCTGGGGGGCGAAGGACGAGTCCTCAGGATGTCCCCCTGCTGCTCAGGTCCTCCACGCCTTTCGCTGGGGAAACCAGACAAGCGAGCGGACTAACAGAGCCTGGCGTCGTCAGGAAGCCACTTCCGCTCAAAAGGCATTGACTTTCACCCAGGAAAGTACTTCTGAACTTGACTGGCATGTGAGCCAGCGGGGGGTCTTATTAACACGCAGATTCTGGTTTGGCAGCTCCGACATGGGGCCAAGATGCTTCGTGTCTAAGCAGCTCCCGGGGGGCAGCAGCGGTCCTGATCCCAGGCCACAGCTGGCGTGTCAGGGGCCCGGAGTCGGCTCGTGTGTGCTGTTCATTGACGGAGTGCTGAGGCAGAGAAGAAAGACCTGTGTTCGTCTCCCCACACATGTACAACAGGAGGGGGTGACCGGACGAAGGAGGGCTCGTGGGGTTCAGTGGGAGTGATGTTCAGAAGAGGACAAAGGAAAATAACGAGGCCGGCAGCCTCGGGGCAGTGGTGGGGTGCGTGGGCTCGGCTGCGAAAGCACAGGTGACTGCGGGGGGGACACACGGCAGCTGTCCCATGTCTCCTCCCTTCAGGGCCGGACGCGCAGGAGTGCCTCGCGTCCGAAGGGCAGGACGAGGGTGGTGGTGGGGACAGGCGGGAGCTGACCCGGGCCAGCAGCGTGCGGTGCGCGTGGCTTCCTTCTACAAAGATGTGTTCGTCTACCTGTCCTGCCACGATTCAGGGACATCGTCTGCTCCTTAGCGTGTGTGTGTGTGTGTGTGGGGGGGGGGTACTCACACATCAGCCACTTAAAGAAGAAAATGGAAGATTCTTTTTACGTCTGCGGTTCCCCGACGTCGCTCCGCCCGTCCGCTCCTGCTTAAATGAAAGACGGGCAGCGGTAGGCCGGCGCCGTGGCGGGGTCGGTGGGACGGGCCTGTACCCGCACGCAGCAGGAGGTGGCCTCAGCCTCTCGGCAGGAACTGCATTGCAGGTACTTGGAACTCCAAACTTCATGCACCTTTTAAAACATCACAGCAACAGCTGGGATTGCCATTCAGTGGCCGTGCGATGCCATTTGACGACATGCCGTAACCGCTCAATTTCTCCTTCTGTTTGTCCAAAACGCAGCCCTTCGCTGCTGCTCCAGTTGAGCCGCCCACAAACCCAGCTCTTCTAATCTCTCCAAAAGCAAAAGAGGCACCTCACACACTTCTGTATCAAACATGACCTGGCCCTGGAAATTCTACAGCTTCTCCGCAAAGCGGCTGTGATGTTCGTTTTAGAGATGGGAAACCGAGGCCCAGGGAGGGCAAGGACGTGGCCTGCAGCCACATGGGTGTCGTGCACTTAAGCCAGGAACTCAAGTATGTCTGGCTGGGAGGCCGCTTGGGATCTGGGCGTCCTTTGAAGCTGCCTTTTTAGAAAAAGCACAGGGAGACCTATTCAAGTCCCCTCTCCCAGAGCAGGGAGAGAGAGGCCTGTGCTCGGCATTGCCCACTCTTTTGTTTCTATTGGGCTTTTCTTTTTAAAATGTGGAACGTGACAATCTCGGTTAAATATCTTTTTTATCATAATCAACAGTAAAGTCCCCAAGATCCTCTCACTGTGTATTTCATCCCTTAGGAGTTTCATTTTGCTCAAAGTGGTCGTATTGGGCCCAGCGAGGACTTCTGTTGGACTTCAGTTTTATTTTTCAAGTTTCTTTTCCCGCCTACCTGAAATGCATCTGCGTTGTACCACCGCTTTTTATCAGAAATGGGTGTCCTCCCAGAACGTCTGGTAGTTTGGAAGGAGTTGAATGTCCTAGAGTCATCGTGTGCGTGTCAGCTGCGCCATTAGCATTCTGGCTGAGCGGAGGGTATTGTCCCAGTTTGGGTCATTAGAATGCAGTCCTGTTTAATATTGCATGATCCGGGGGCTGCCGTCAGCTCGGGACAAATTGGAGTGCTGATAGAACATGAAACGAAGCACCGTGTCTGAATGTTGCTTTTGTTTTGCATTTAACAAATTAGTATGTTGACATTTGTCACTGATGGATTTCATTATTTGCTGAAAGCGGTTTAGGAGGTTTGACAGCATGAATGGTTTGTCCTACAGACTTCTGAGAATTGATAAAAGCATCTTTGTTCTTTGTACAAAAGCACAACAGATATCTTACTGATGGGCACACAAAAAGGGCCGGCTTGTGTAGCTGCGACATAAAATAAACCAAGACAATGATTTTTGAGTTGCTACTTATGCTTTTATGTGATTTCTTCCTCTCATCCTTTTTTTCCCCCCTGATTAAAGAATGCATTTCATTTATCTCAATAACAAACTGAAGAGCAATCAGTGACCTTTTAGTAAATGTAAAAGTCTTGGTTTCTTTATACCCCACTTGCATGTTGTTTAAGAAAGGTGGTTGGGAAACGTTGTACAAGCAGCGTTGTGTGGGGGAGCGTCCCGAATCCCCGGGTAACGGAGGAGCCAGCCTGGGTGGGGGTCGGGAATCTGAGAGCTGCATGTGGACAAGAAGAAAAGATAAAAATTTGGTGTCACATCCTAGTGTACTCCAAACAGTGCAAATAAATGTTCTTCTGTCACTTCTCTTTTGTGGTTGCATTTGGAGGGGCAGCCTTGTCCTCTAGATGTCCCCTCCCTGTCCGTGTCATGGAGCCCTTACCGGAGAGCTGCTCGCCTCACACCTTTGCCCCCACCCTGTTAAAACCTGTCATAAACTCTGCTCTGGGGCGCGCATGCGCACGCTGGCGCGACTGCCGGCGAAGGCCGTGGTGTGATAGAAAGTAATGAAATCTATCAGTGATCAGATAATAACGCCCGTCACCAAGCGCTGCCAGTCCGCAGACGAAGGCGGCAGACACCAGGCAGAACCATCCATCACGCGTGTCACTGCCTGGGGGGCCGGGGCTGCCTGGGGGTGGGGAGGGCACGGGACATGGGGGCAGGGGGCGCAGATGAGAGCCTGACCCCGAAGTTCCCTGTGAAAGCACAGGGCCCGCGTGCGGGAGAGAAGTGGGTGACTTCACGCAGAAGTCAAGATGGTGGTCACTGCACGTGTCCCCCTGCTAGGCTGCGATCTCCATGGAGCCCCCAGGCCCTGTCCCTCGTGTCCTTAATGTATTCTAAACAGCGAGCACAGGGCCTGGCGCGTAGCAGGCTCTCAGTAAGCGTGTGCTGAGTGAGTGAATGAATGAATGAATGAATGACGCCAGTATCCTCACCCCGGGCCCTGCCGGCCCAGCCCAGGCTTGGACCAGGAACTCATGTTCCCTGAGCGACGTCACTTGGTGAACCGCGGGAGCAGCGGGTCCCCCGCGCGCTGGCAGTGGCGGAAGGAGCCGGACTCGCGTGTGGGCAGTCACTTCCTCTCTCAGCCTCCGGGAGAGGGATCCACGGCCTTCGCAGAGCTGGGGCCGTGCACTTAGAAGGAGACGGAGGGCGTGAGTGCGAGGGCCCTTACAGCGCGGAAACGTCGAGGCTGTGAAATGACAGGGGCTCCGCTTGGTTCGGGAGAGGCCACCGAGGAGAGGGCAGTCTCGTGAGTGACATTTCAGAATTTCAGATCAGGCTGTGTTGCTTCCCCGAGGGCCCAGGGCAGGGCCGCGCCGGCAGCTGTGTGTGGGAGAGGGGACAGCCCTGCCCTGGGACTCCTCGTGTCCTTCAGCTGTCACCTCGGGGGCCTTTCTGCAGAGGAGGAAGTTCAGGAGTCGAGAGGCCCAGGGGCTGTGGCTCCCAGAGTTCCAGGGTGCAAGGTCCACTGCCAGGGGTTTGTCAGCCCCACACGTCAGGTGTGAGGGTGCAGCCTACCTGGCTGTGTCACACACACACACGCACACCCCTCTCCAGAGCTTCTCCCCAAGCAGGATCGCTGGTCCGAGGGCATCACAGGGCCAGGACAGCTCTCCCTCCGCCACCCACGAACCACCCCACCCCCCTGCCCCAGACGACCCCGCTGCGGACCGCAGTGTGAGGGGCTTTCTTCTCCGAGCCCCCAGAGGAGGAGCAGGCGGTGGCTTTGTGACAACAGCATGGCCCAGAGAGCCAACAGCACGGTCCTGGGAACCTGCCCCAAGCCTCAGTTTCGTTATTGGGCGTTTGAACGTGGAGGTGACGCCGAATCGTCACCCAGCGCCTTTCCCGCTCGCGGGCAGTTGGAACGGCGGGTTTCTTGCTTTCCGGCCCGTGGAAACTCTCCTCCCGGTTTTCCTGAGGGGAAGTCCAGGCCCCCGGGCTGGCTCCGACAGCTGCCAAAGCTGCTGTTTTTTATTGGAAAGGCAGCTTCCTTCTCGGGTTGCTCAGCGCAGCAGAAGCGCCTCGAGAACAGAGAAGCCAATGTTCCCTCTGGCTGTTTGACGTCACCTGCCTGTGGGTGGGTGGGTGCCCGCCGCCCCCGCCTCTCCGACCGCACCACATTTTATTGCCCAGATTTAAAAAACACACCTCGGCGTGGCGGCCACCTAGCAAAGCGGCTTCGCGCAGGCGCCCTGCGACCGCGTCGTGGCCGAGAGAGCAGGTCTCGGCCCAGCCCGGACGGGGCAGGACCCCGCCCCGGGACTCAGTGAACCATTGCGCCCCCCGGCCCCCCGACGATGACAGCGGAGTGCACACCGTCTCACGGGGGACTCGAAGAATCCGTTCTAACCAAGGCCCTGAAAGCACTGAGCACCTAGGAGAGTAAGAGGGAGGGACTGACGTTTGTGTCCGGTTTTCTGCGCTCCGGGTCCCGGAGGGGGGGGCACGGTCATTTGTTCTTTAACTTGAGCTGTGCAATCGCCACGCACAGAACCGCCAGGCGGTTGGATTTGATGCGACCAAGAACGTAAGCGTGTCGAGAAGACAGTGGGTGAGCAGAGGGCGAGAGGGGAGCCCCAGAGCTCCCGACAGCCCCGGGAAGCCGAGGTCCCCGGTGTACTCCCCACCGTCCGCGCCAGGGCTAAAACTCCGCGTTGGGCTGTTCGCGGTAGGAAGCCCGCCCCTCAGCCAGCAGCTCGTGCCCTTCGGTGCCTTCGCGTGTCAGAGAGTTCAGCTGAGTGACTGCGATTCTCGCCACTGACAAATAACAGGGGTGTCCACCTCGTTCCAGTATTTTCCTTTCTCAGTTAAAATATCTTTGCCAGCCCTCCTGGGACGCGTTGAAGGGATTAGTGTGAAACTGGGCAATAGGTGGTGAACTCAGGAGGACTGACCTTCGTCTCCAAAGTAAGCAGTGTCGCCCATGACATCACGGGACGAAAGCGGGCCCCGAGCCGGGTCTCCTACCGCCCGGTACCGGGAGCCCTGTTCTCGGGGAGGGGCGTGGGTGGAAACCTCACCCCATGAAAACTGTGACTCAGGTTTGTGCTCGGGACTGAGGTAATGGCCATTAATAGTTCATTTCGTACATTGTGGTGTTTGCAAAAGCAAACGCTGTCGTTAAGGTTACCTGCATTGACACGGGGGCGTAACCCAGTTTCCCCCGTGCCAGGCCTGCTCTCCGCAGATGGGTTCCGCCCAAAGCGGAATGAATTTTCAGAGACTTAAAACAAAAAAAAAACAAAGGAAAGAAAAAAGAAAGAATACGAGAGATTTGAAGACAGTGAGGTGAGCCACTCCACTTACACGACCGGGAAACGGGCGGCGCGTTTCGTACTTAGGAAACAGTACGGGGCGCTCCCTGTTCTCGTTGGTCCGTCGTCTTCCTCCCGCGAGAAACCAGCCAGCAACAGCAGCTACCGACGCGGCCGTGGCCCCCGAGGGGCGAGGGGCCGTCCTCACGTCCCAGCAGCGTGACCGTCTTAGCGCTCTGCAGCCGGTGTCTCCAAAGGACTCTGTGCCCGTGGCCACTGGGGGGAGGGACGTGCCCGCGGCCGCTGGGGGGAGGGGCGTGCCCACGGCCGCTGGGGGGAGGGACGTGCCCGCGGCTGCAGGGGGAGGGGCGTGCTCATGGCTGCCCTTGGTCACCACACTAGCTTTGGGGGAGTCACCAGCTTCAAGCCTGGGGCCTCTTGCAGGTGCCGCTGCGACTGGGACCTTGTGAAACCGTTGACTAAAACGTCCTGCGGACTTAGGCCTGACGCGCACCGGTTGTGGCACACAGGCCGCTCCCAGTGTGTGGCACGGGGACCCTGGCTTCCGGGTCTTTGTTTTCTCATGTGGCATGGGGAGGGGGGGACCCCTAAGATCTTACCCCGTCTGGGCCACGTGTCCGGGATTCCAGACCTGCTCTCACACCTTCCCCGACGTAGCACGCCCGCCCGTTACGGCTGCGGCGGACGGCTGTGCCCCGAGTCCGAGGGGGCTTTGGCGTCGGACGTGCCCCCGCGTCTGCTGTCCGTGACCCTGTTGTGAATGCAGTGTTTTCCCCTCGACAGTGCTGCCCGCACCCCGTCTTTCCTCCTCACCTCCAGTCCTCCCCCGAAACAACCCGCTGTCCTCCCGGAGCCCGTCCTGGCCGCTGGTACGTGAGGGTGGCGTGCGCATTCCCGCGTGCGGCCTCACACGGGGCCCGGAACCCCGCACAGGCACCTGCGACAGGCCAGGTGGCCGAGATCGCCCCCCGGGCTTGCGGCCTCTCCGTGGCCGTGTGCCTGCCTGGCTCCTGGAGGTGCAGCCTCGTGGGGCTGGGGGGCCCGTGGCGCACAGCACGTCGGCCCGGCCCCACTCGGCCCCCCTTTGGGGTGCTGGCCGTTCCCGTCGCCCCACTCCCCCGCTCCCGCTTCTGCTGTTGGCGTGAGGGCCTGCTCCTCTCCCACAGCGCACGGCGTCGCGGAGGGGCGCCGTCGGGCCGGGGCCGTGGCCTCGACGCTGTCCCCCGTGGGGCGCAACGGCCCTGTCCTCTGTTGCTCGGGAAGGTGGGGCTTCCTCAGGTCTTCCGGTCAGGCAATGTGGTGGACAGGGGTCTTGGGTTGGGGAGGAGCAGTCTGTGAGGCCTGGCCACGTGAAACTGCCTGTTGGGGGGGGTTGAAAATGGTGCAATACCCGCCGTTTCCCGTGGTTCATCCTGAAAGCTGAGCCGACGGCGGGGGTCGGGGCCTCGTCCCGACGCTGGGGTGCCCGGTCCGCACGCGGCTTCTGCCTGCGGTGTTGGGTCACGGACGCAGCACTGCACAGCGAGGCGCGTGCTCTCGGGGCTGTAACCCCGCTGCCGGGCCTGCGGAAGTAAGTGCGGGAGCAGCCCCCACTGCCCGGGCCGCCTGCCTCCGGGCCGCCTGCGTCCGGGCCGCTTTCCGTCCTCTGCCGAGCTCTGCCCCGCTGCCCTGCTTGTCCTGTTCTGGCCAGCGTGCTGAGTTGCGGAGATCAGGGGCTGTCGGGTGACCAGTGGCCCCAGACGATGTAGCTGCCTCAGTTTCATTTCAAAATGTCACAGCAATTAAAGCGAGCACCCAGGAGAAGCCGTTGGCTCGTGGAAAGGGTGGGACTCGCTGCCGGGTGGCGCCCCCCCCACGCTGTCACCGCCTCGCCCAGATTTCTCCGAGCAGCTGCCGGCTCCCCGTCTTAGCTGCATGATGTCATGTCGGCCCTAACGTCGTGGAAAAGGGGCTCATTATGACGGCACGTTTCCCACCGGGCCCGACGGAGCCACCGTGGCTGCTTCCGCAGATGCCGTCTGAGGGGTACAGGCCCCCCCACTTGCCGTGTAAATGCGGCCCTGTGGCCAAAGCGCCTGAAAACAAAACTTCGCTTCAAGAGATTTTAAAAATACACGTAATTAGCGTCGGGCCCCGGCCCCGCGTGTGTTCGGCTCGCAGGGCGCTGCGGCATGGCCCCAGCGCTGGCTGCCTCCCCACCCCTGTGCCTGGGGCGCTGGCTTCGTCTTTGCCTCGATTTTCCCCAAGGGGACATGGAGACCTCCCAGAATGTGTGTGTGTGTGTGTCTTCAGCTCCTCCTCTAAGGGAAACACACGCAGGGAAGCGCGCACGGAACGTCGGCCCCTGTGAGTGTCTCTCGGAACAGGGCCGACCCCCGAAGTCCCCCCGCCCGCTCCAGCGGGGACCTGACTTCTCCCTGCATCGGTCTGCACCCAGTGACAGCCGTGTCGGACTCCTGACCTGGGGAACCGCAGGATGATAAACGGCGTTGCTGCCAGCTGCTGGGATTGTGGTGATTTGTGACGGCCACAGCAGAGAACGGCAGTGGTGCCGGTGCCCCGGGGGAGAGCCAGCAGTCTGGCCCAGGGCTCCAACCCCAAAAGCCTGTGTTCTTAAAAACCGCTGGGGTGTGCAGCCCTGCCCGCAGCGTTCCTGGGCGTGCGATCGGACGTGGAGGGTACGAAAGTGGGAGCAAAGCCCCGATGCCGGTCCGCATCCTTTGAGGTTGGGAGACGGGCGGACCACGTGTCAGACGCTCCTCACTGGCCCAGCCCGCAGTGCCCGTGCTCACTTCGCCTCCTGGCTGCAAAACGATCGCGGGACGTGTCGTGCACACTTCAGCGTGGATGGTGTTGGCGTCTCACCCCTCCCCCAAGTGTCCGAGGTCTGGACAAGGACCTCTGACACTCGTGAGGAGCGGGGCTCCGCTGGAGGCAGCCTGTGGGACGTGAGCCCGGCACCACGAGCGAAGCCTGTCTCCCGTCTCCGCCACCAGAGTCAGACAGAGCCCAGGACCCTCCGCACCATGCGGAGGGCGTCACAGCTGGGGTGACACTGAGGGGAAGTCTGCTCTGGGCTTCTAGGAAGAGTTAGGGGACAGTAGTTGCTGGCACAGAACCCCCCTTTATTTTGTATGTTGCACACGAAGGTGATGGCTGGAACCAGGGTAGCCAACTCGTGCCCATGACGTGGCAAGCATGAGGACAAGAATAAATGTGGTAAGGATGGCAGAATAGGAAGAAAGATCTAGAGCATTGCAGAGGCACTGAACCAACCCCAGCAGCCACCCTCCCCCGACGGGCCCGGGTGCAGGTGTCAGCTGTCCTGGCCCTGGCGTGCCGCTCAGGACGTCCCACAAGCGTCTGGGTGCCGTTCGGACCGCAGGACGGCAGCTGCCCACGAATGGGGACGCGGACACTAAGACTGATTTAGGAGGAGAGGGATTCCTGTGACCCGCCACCCCCGGTGAACACACACAGAAGGACAGATCGGGGAAACCCCCTGCCCGCCCCGGAGAAAGGGGGTTTAACCACAGACACCCGGTAGTCCTGAAGCATTCCCGTCCCAGAGCCGTGCAGGGCTCGTAGTTTTAAGCGAAGGTTGGGTACAGCCAGGAGACTTGGGAGAGCAAAGCTTTTGGTTGGTTCTGTTTCTGGCGAGGTTAATCACGGTTTACGGGGAAATGCAGTGAAGCCGAACACCTGGGAGAACGACCTTTCCCTGGTCCCATGCTTTGTAGGAGCACCCTGGGGACAGGAGGCCCTGTGTCCCCTTGGCTCCGCGAGCACGTGTGGTGGTTCTGTTCATGGAGTCGCAGTTCGAGATGGGGAAACATGGCTCTCGTGCCTGCAAGCGCAGCTGTTGCTGAACCCCCAATAGCCAGGTGATCCCTCATCCCAGAGGCACTTACTGATGCAGAAGAATTGAGAAATTGAGAGACATCGTCACGGTGCAGGTGACCACTGGGCTCTCCGCTTGGACAGAGGCAACCCGGGCGGGCGGATCCTTCTAGCAGAGGTGATAGGTATCGTGGCGGTTAAATGCCCCTCTGCAGCCCAGGGAGAACAGTCAGCAAATTCATTCATTCGATCCGTGAACTTTCCTTCTGTTTACACTTGGAGCAGACTTGCCAGCTGTTTGCTTAGCTAACAAGCTCTGCCTTCATTATAAGCCATTAGTGGCTAGTAATAATTGAAACTGTGTTTGGATTTCAAAAATGCAATAAACCACCTTAATTCTCCTCTTGTGATACGGAATTCACAGTGACCGAGTGGGACTGGGCTGACATTGGTGTCTTTGCTCTCTCCGGGAAACGGGAGTTTGCTCAGCCTCTTCGCAGCCACAAACGAGGCTGATAGTGGAATTTCTCGTCAGGAAAGCTAAAAGGGGGGTCAGAGCACGGGCCTGGAGGAGGCAGGCAGCAGTTACGCACGGGCAGAGCTTCCTCGAAGACGCACGGCTGGAGACCCGGAGAGAAGGCGTACGCCCCTTTTCTGTTACTCCTGTATCGGAGAGAAACAACGAGAGCACACACGTGACTGTAAATGACACGTGGACTCAGCCCGTGCTGGGGAGACAGGAAGGTGTGGTGCAACACTGGGGTGCAGAGCCCCCCTTCAGGGTCAGCTGCAGTTGCTACTTGGGATTGTGGGCCTCGTATGGCCAAATCCTGCAGATTGTCCATATAACTTGAAAATCTGGATTTTCCATACACCATAAATGGATGTCGTTATCTTGTCACATGCCATTTCTGTATCCCGGGGTATGGTCACGTGGTCTTATCTTTTATTTTGTTTTTGTGGTGTAGCACCTCGATCGATTTGCACAGGTTGACCCATCCTTGCGTCCCTGGGGTGAACCCCACTTGAGCGTGGTGTGTAATCTTTTTGTTATATTGTTGTACTCGGTTCGCCAGTGTTTTGCTGAGGATTTCTGTGTCTATGTTCATCAGAGATGCTGGCCTGTAGCCTTCCTTTTGCGTGCTGTCCTTACCCGGTTTTGGAATCAGGGTAACGTTGGACTCGTAAAACGAGTTAGGAAGTACTGCCTCCCCCTCAGTGTTTTGGAGGAGTCTGAGGAGCACAGGTATTAGATCCTCTTGGAGTGTTTGGTAGAATTCACTATAGTGAAGCCACCTGGCTCTGGACTCTCACGGATTTCTAGATGAAATCTTACCACACGTATAGACATTGGCAAAGGACATTTTTAAAAGTGAGTGCCAGCTCGGTGGCTCCCGGGACCAGCAGCGGGGCCCTCCCCCGAGAACTTCCCAGAAGTGCAGGGTCTTGGGGTCCACTCAGGCCTAGAATCGGGCTCTCTGGAGGTGGGCACCCGGTGGTCGGTTTTAACCAGTTCCCCAGGGAGGCTTGCCAGGTTTAGCAAATGTCACGTGGGACGTACAGTAAAAAAAGCACCCGTTGTGCATCTGAAATTCCGATTTCACTGGGTGCGTAAAGGTTCCCAGAGGACCCGACAGGACACGGATGCAGCCGCCACCCCTCACCAGTGACGTTCCTGAGTACTCGGTGGGAAATACACACGATTTCTTTTTCTAGACAAGGAACCTGGGAAGACTTGATTTGTGGATTTCAAGAGTACACCCACTTATTTCAAAGGAAACCCATAACTACACCATTCTTTCTAAGGGTGGTGCCAGCTGCCGGGATGTGTCCCTTCATGAAGCAGGTTTCTAAGCTTCCGTGTGGCTGCAAACGCCAGCCCTGCACGCCAGCCCTGCACCCCAGCCCTGCACGCCAGCCCTGCACCCCAGCCCTGCACGCCAGCCCTGCACGCACAGCAACTGGCTGAGCTGTTATGGTTCTCCGTTGTGCCATTTTATCGCTGTTCTGGGAGGGAAGCAAAAGGCATTATTTTATTAAATAAGATTTTCCCTGTATCACTGTGGAGGCTAATTTTATTAGCTCTTTTTTTTTTTTTTTTTTTTAATGGAAACAAACATCACCCTGGTTGAGGAAGACGGGAGTGGGGGTTGAGGGATTGGAGAGAATCCCATGTCGTCATCCGGGTGCTCCAGAGGAGGCTGCCAACATGTGCTCACTGGTAGTTACTTACAGGGGTGCTCTCCAGACCCTGCAGAGCGTGCACAGCTCTCAGCTCATAAGTAGTTTAGAGACGGTGCATGGACATATTCAGCTACAATAAATATTGATCATATAGTTGGGTGTGGGTGTGTCCCTAGTGTCCAAAACACCCATAACTTCAAAAAGAAAAAAAAGTTATTTCTTTGTTCTCTTCTGTGAGCATCTAGAGACTCTTGGTTGAACAAGTACCTTAAGATGTAGAGAGAAGGAAGTCCTTACCGGGTTGGAAAATCCAGCCAGATACTGTTTTTGCCTCTGCTTCTTTGGCTTTAAAAACTGAGACATACACTTGCAGCTTTATTTAGCTTTTTAGATGAGCTTAGATAGCAATCCCACCACCTTCGTTCGGAAGGGGAACCAGCTCCTAACAATGCAGTGCCAGCACTGCCTCCACTGAGCATGCAGGGCCTAGGGCCAGACAGTATTTGCTATGGAGAACTTCAACAAAGACATAGAAAAGATAAACATGGAGATGGAAAACATAAAAATAACCAGTCAGAAATGAATGCAGTAACTGAGATAAAGAATACAGTAGAAGGAATCAACAGTAGATTGGGGGAAGCAGAGGATCGAATCAGTGATTTAGAAGGTAAGGTAGCAGAAAACACTCAATCAGAACAACAAAAAGAAAAAAGAATTCAAAAAATGAGGATAGTGTAAGGGACCTCTGGGACAACATCAAGCGTACAAACATTCACATCATAGGAGTACCAGGAGGACAAAAGAGAGAGCAGGGAATTGAAAACTTATTTGAAGGAATAATGACAGAAGACTTCCCTAACCTGGTGAAGGAAGTAGAAACACAAGTACAGAGAGTCCCAAACAAGATGAAACCAAACCAGTCCACACCAGGACACATCATAATTAAAATACCAAAGGTTAAAGACAAGGAGGGAATCTTAAAAACAGCAAGAGAAAAGCAATTAGTCACCCACAAGAGAGCTCCCATAAGACTATTAGCGATTTCTCAACAGAAACTTAGCAGGCCAGAAGTGATTGGCACGAAATATTCAATGTGATGAAAAGCAAGCACCTGCAACAAGATTACTCTACCCAGCAAAGCTGTCGTTTAGAAACTAATGACAGATAAAGAGCTTCCCCGACAATAAAAAGTCAAAGGCATTCACCCCCAAACCAGTATTACAAGGAATGTTAGAGGGACTGCTTTAAGAAGAAGGGGGGAAATGTGAGTAATAAAATGGCAATAACTACATACCTATCAACAGTTACTTTAAATATAAATGGGTTAAATACTTCAATCAGAAGACACAGCGTGGCTGAATGGGTAAGAAAACAGGACCCTTACATATGCGGCCTGCAGGAGACTCACTTCAGGTCTAAACACACACAGAGAGACTGAAGGTAAAGGGATCAAAAAAAGGTATTTCGTGAAAATGGAAACAAACCATCAGGAAGCTGGGGTAGCAGTACTTACACCAGACAAAATGAACTGTAACACAAAAGCTGTAGCAAGAGACAAAGGAGGACCCAGTCATTCTGCTCCTGGGTGTTTACCTGAAGAAACCCACACCACCACTTTGAGGGGACGTGTGCACCCAGACGTTCACTGCAGCACTGTTTACAGTGGCTGAGATGTGGGGGCAGCGGGGTGCCCCCAAACGGGGGAATGGATAAAGAAGCGGCGGTACCTACGTAACAAGGAATATTGCTCGGCCATAAAAGAGAGTGAAATCTCGCCACCTGCAGCAACACGGGTGGACCTAGTGGGTAGCGTGCTGCGTGGCGTGAGGCAGGCAGAGAAAGGCAAACGCCGTGTGATCTCACTTACATGTGGAATCTAAGAACAGGAACAAGCAAAACAGAAGCCGACTCAGAGATACAGAGAACATTAGGAGGGTTGCCAGGTAGGAGGGGGTTTGGGGGTGTGGAAAAGGTGAAGGGCCCAGGTGTGCGCATTTGTAGTGACGTCACAGTCACGGGGGTGTACAGCACAGGGAATACCGTCAGTAATGTTGTAGTAACTGCGTGCGGTGTCGGGCGGGGACTAGAGTTATGGGGGTGATCACTTCGTAAGTTAATGTAAATGTCTAATCACTACGTGGTACACCAAAAACTAACATAATATTGAATGTCGCTCTAATGGAATAATAAGATAATAATTTAAAAAAACAAAGTATTCTGAATAATTATCTTTCTCTCTCACACGAGGCCATCCAGGCCACCCCTTTGCCTTTGGGGAGACAGGTGCGTCCCTTACCGGACACTGTATCCGGAGAGAGGGCCTGAGGGAGTTCCCGCAGGGAGGAAGGGGCGGGGGCTGGTTGGATGAGGTGCTGACCTAGATCACCCCACACCTCACGAAGGGAAGAGAAGTGTTGTGAACCTAAGGGAGGGGTGAGGACGGTGTCCTCCCTTCCAGATTGTCCCAGGCTACTGGGAGTCTGCCAGCCTGTGCTCCGAATTAAATTAGCGGGTAATTAGGTCGTGCAAACCATCTCTGGTGATTGTGAGACCCTTAGACCTACCCAGTCTGACTCTGGAGGGAAAGGAGCCCCCTCTCCCTCTTTCTGGGTTCTTCCCCTCTCTCGCTAATAAGAAATTGGTCTCCGCGTGTCGCTGACACGGTGAACACCTCTGAGCTCACAAGAAGTCCAGGCCTGTTTCCTGGACGTGCCTCCCAGGGACCTGTAGGAAAAGTTCATCTGCTTCCCCGGAGGGAAGTCGGATCGGCTCCAGGATTATGGGGGCGTGCCCTGGGGCTCTTCTTGTCCTTAAGGAGAAGCCACTTCCTGTGGCCTGGGTGCCCCCCGCTAGCTGTTTCTGCCAGCTGAGCAGCAGCGTGGAGCTGGAGCACATGGGCGCTGAGCAGCGAGAGGGCCCACGCGGGTCGCGTCTCCCTGGACAAGGCGGGAATAAATCACACCCCAGCCCCTGCTTAAGATCCGATGAAACTCTCCATGTCCGCCCCAAATTGAATTCCTCCCGGAGGACCGGAGCGGCTCCTGCCTCCTGTGCTGGACGCAGGTTTAGATGGACAGGGTGAGGGTGGCCGGAGGCAGCTATTCTGATCATCCCGGACACTGTCTTCGCACCAGACGCGGTATTTCCAACCTCGGCGGGCCTTGTGGGGAGGCAGCCCCTCTGCTGGTCTCCTGGGGAAGAATGAGAACACGTCCTGCTGTCACTCTGCGTGCCCTGCCCCGCCCCCTGCCGTCCTCCCCACCCCTCACCCCCGCGTGATGAGCATTTATTATGGAGAATACAAGGGCCTGTGCTCCTTGAGAATTGAACCTATAACTTTGCTGCCTGCCTCTTATTTGGGAAAAATGATAAACTGATTTTTTTTTTTAAGAACCGTTTTTAAGATGCAGACGTCATTGGAGCGATTACCTTCCATCCTCTGTAACTATGATGGATGCACAGTCTGCCATTTGTAGAGGCGGCTGACACAGGCCTTTTCAGGGGGGTTAAGGGGGAGAGGAAACCCGATTTCAAATGGGCCCCTCAGAGTGAAGATGGATGAGCCCCAGGCCGATGAGGACCACGGATTAGGTTCTGAGCAGGGGGCCTGTGCAAGGCGTCCAGGGTGGAACTTATCCATCCAGGTCAAGGCAGGAGTAGGAAATTGTGCATCCTGTCGCGGATGCGGTTGTGAAGGAGACTCTATGGGTGAGGAATATTTACTGTTGCCCCCTTGAGCTTAAGAGCATTATCATTATACCTTTCTTCACTCACTGCTGAAAAAAGCAGTTTGAAAGTCCTGCTTTACCCTGAGAAATTCTGACACGTCAGGTTCAAAAGGAGAGGACGAAATTCTCCGGGACAGAGAATTTGTGAACAGCCCTTGGGAAAGTCTATCGAAACCTCACCCCGTGATGTAACTCAGTTTGAGGAAAGAAGCCGTTTCCTTCATAAGCGTAACCCCACAGAGCACCCCGAGAGCGCAGGAAGGTTTGGGGTCTGAATCTCAACCGGAGACTTGCTTTTCATGGAGGAGATCGAGCTTTCCTCTGGCAGCAGGGCGGGTCCTTTTCTTCCAGGGAAACTCCCTTCCTTCCTCTCTCTGAGGGTGTTTAAGCCTCGGTCTTTCCCAGAGGACAGTAGGAGATGCATTTGTCCCCCAGGCAGGAGGGCAGGATTGAGAGTGGGGAGTGGGCATTGAGGTGGTTGTGGGGTAACAGCAGTGCCGGGGGCTGCCCTGGGCCCAGCTGGGGGGTGTGTCCCAAGTCCTGGCCAAGGGGACAGAGGCTACAGGAGGCGAACAGTAACAGGCGGGGACACCCATGCCCCCCTCCCCCCAGCCGCCTGTGCATTGCTTCAGGCCCTCACAGCCTCCAGTGTTCGCATAAATGCGCCTTGGGGTAGGCCTCCCCGCTGGGTCCCGGAGGACAGGACAGGCCCGGCTTCTTGAACAGGAGTCCGCCCATGTGGCCTTCGTGACAGGAGCAGCCAGGCCTGGCTTCGAGGCTCTGGCCGTCTGGGTGTCCGGCCCGCAGGCCCTCGGAGGCAGCCGTCTGGGTGTCCGGCCCGCAGGCCCTCGGAGGCGGCCGTCTGGGTGTCCGGCCCGCAGGCCCTCGGAGGCGGCCGTCTGGGTGTCCGGCCCGCAGGCCCTCGGAGGCGGGCTGGGCTTTGAGCCTGTTTAGGAGGCCTGGTGTTCCTTGTGTTCTGTTTTAGCCGAAAGGGTGAAGTGCCGCCAACAGTATGTCTGGAATGTTATTTACTTGGTACATCGCTGCGGCTTCCCTTTGCAGCGCCGCACAGGCCCGCACAAGGGGTCCTTTACTTGTAAACGCCAGGTTGCAGTTTGTCATCTCCAGGGGGCGACTTTCTCAGTACGAGGAAGTGCAGCTCCTCTGCCTCTCCCATCCCCCTCCTTCCCCCTTCCCTCCTGCCGCCCGCCCTCTCCCCCTTCCTTCTTTTCTGTTTTCCGAGTCAGTGCTCTGGGCCGCAGCTGCCTGCCGCCCGCACCTCCGCGTCCTCACCGCCCGCCGCGCACCTTCCGTATCTGCGCTTCCCGGCGGCCTCGCCGCGGGCCGGCAGACGCGTTTTTATTTGCATTCCGCCTTGTTATTATTTCACATGAAAGCTGTCTGTCTTGGCACACGGCTCCGCAGGTTCAGCCTGGCTCCCCGAGCTGAAAGGCTGGTGTTGTGCAAGGGGACTCCGGGTGGGCTTGTCTCTGCCGGTGGCCGTGGGGGCGGAGGGCAGACCCGCAGGCCGCCCTGGCATGTGCCGAGCTCACGCGAGGGCCGGCGCTGGCTGCGGAAGGAAGGAGCCAGTGCGTACAGTCTCTTAATTTGGGGGGTTTCACAACTGCTTTTGTTCGATGGATGGAGGAGGGATCTCTTTAAAGAGCACATTCTTCACTAATCAGACTGCAGACGAGCGCTGGGTGGGGGCTGGGAGGCGTTGAGTTCTCCTTTCCTCCCCCGCCCCCCCCGGCCTCCTCCCTCCCATTCCATCCGTGCGGTTCTGATCCCGGCATTTGGGGTTTTAAAACCAAGTATTAGACGACCAGGTTCGCTAAATCCCCTGGCTGGGGCCGTTTGCACACCTGGGCGGATTAGCTCCCCGCCCCCAACCCCTGCCTAATTCTTATGGCACGTGACTGTGAGCATCTACAGAAAGGAGGTGGTATCCCTGAAAACCTTTGTCTTAGAGACACTCGACCTCTATCTAAGTCTCTTGGAAAAGCCCCCGTCCATGGCACCTGCTGGTTCACCCTGGAACTGGCTCCGGGCTGCAGTGGAAAATTCTGGATTGCATTCTCCGTGGCTTTTCCTGTCCTTCCACATGACTTCTCAATCTGTCCGTAAGCCGCTCAGATCTCTGGCTCAAGGGTCCCCTGTGATCCTCTTTGCGTCCTCGCACCTGCTTGTCTTTTACGGTCCAGGTTTCCGAGGAGACGCTCCCCCTCCCACCCCGCCGCCTCGGGATCTCTTCGCGTGAGGCTGGGTGGCAGGTCCCTTATTACAGGTAGTAGCTGCTTGATGGCGGAGAGAGCGGCCTGGCAGAGACGGCGGCCTGACCCGCGGCCAGCAGCGCCAACTGCCGCGCGGAGGCTCCGAGCGCGGCGAGCAGCAAGCCCGAGGGCCGCCCCGGCACGCTCGCGGCGATCGCAGGCTGGCCCCGCGGGAGCGCGGCCGGGCCGGGCCCTGACAGGGCTCCGTGTGTCTTCTCCCTCTCTCCCCGCAGCCCGCACCTCGTCTTCCTGTCCCAGAGCACCCTGGCGGGAAGGAGCCCCCTCTGCGGTAGCCGCCTCTGCCACGAGATCGCGCACGCCTGGTTTGGCCTGGCCATCGGGGCCCGCGACTGGACGGAGGAGTGGCTGAGTGAAGGGTTTGCCACGCACCTGGAGGACGTCATCTGGGCCGGAGCGCAGCAGGTGCGTCTAAAGTGGCACCAAGCATTTCAGTCCCGGGAGGGCCCAGCTCTGTGCCCAGTCACTCCTGCGTTCAGCAGATGCGTGCCGAGTCCCTGCAGTGCCCTGGGAACTGCTCTTTTCTGCTGGGGACAGAGGGACGTCCTTCGAGGGGTTCTCAGTCCCATGACGGGAGACAGCATGGCAGACAAGCACATCTGGGGCCTGTCAGGTGGCCACGCGCACCGGGAGGAAAACAGAACCAGGTCGGGGATGACGGGGGCGGTGCTGTCCAAGCGCAGGCCTTGCTGCTGCAGGGACACGGGAGCCAGGACTTGCAGGAAAGGTCACGCCAAGGCCCCTCGAGCCCCCCTGGGTGGTATGACTGTGCTGACACTGACTGTGTTGGGTGATGCTTCTTGAACAATGACATTAAGTTAAACCGGAAGTCGTAATCCCAGGTGTCCGCGGGCGGTGGTGACAAATAGGGCACCGGGCGCCGTGGGTCGGGGCGCAGGGACGACTGTGGCACACTGTCTGCTACCCCACGGGGCTGACAGTCATCGTCTTGTTCAGGGGAGGGCTCCTGATAGCCGGGACTCTTGGTTTTGTAAAGAAATTTATCCATCTGGATTTTTAGGTGAAGGTGACAAATTTGAAAACCATTACGTAACGCCAACACCCCCGAGGCCGGCCCCGGGGCCCATGCCAGTTCCCAGGACAGCCTGTGCAGGGAGGAGCTGCCGCCTCCACGACCGCACGGCGGCTGAGCGCTACTGCTCACCTGGCAGCTCCTCCTGGGTGGTCACCTCAGGTGACCTGTCTGAGGTGCCCATGTTTGTGCACACCTGCACGATCTTGTGCAAATTCCTCTGCCTGTGACGGCCAGCCGCAGGTCACCTCTGCCTCGCCCTCGCTGCTCGTTCTACGCTACAGTGCTCTTCTAGAAGCTTTGGACGACCGTAGGGTGTGGTACTCCCCTCTTTTCTCTCATTTTTCTCCTTCCTTCTCTCCTCACCACTCGGCTATGACCCTCAAAGCAGAGCCGTGTCTCACTCAGGCCCCCGCCCCCGTAGGGCCAGCAGCGCGCACGTCTGTGTCCCGTGAGGAGAGGCCGTGCGCGTTAGGACAGGAGGCTCGGTTCAGAGCTGCACCCCCAGATCCTCATACCCGCACCCCCCCAGCCTCAGCTTCCGCATTTGGGAAACGGCCTGAGAACGCTTACAGCGCGGGGCGAGCAGGCACGTGTGTGGATGAGCTCAGCACGGTGCCTGACGCACAGCAGGCCCTCCGGGAAGGCTGAGTAGGTGTCCCATCCACGTGCCCCCGTCACCACCCCGTCCCGGGGTGCCCCCCCACGACAGTCACATGTGTGCAGTGCTTGGTCACCGTGAATGTCCTTCAGGCATCGACGCTTTCTTCTGACCTGCGGTCTCCTGCATCCCCAGGGAGCACTCCTCCCCCCGCCCCCCCCCCTTCCCAGGGCGCTCCTGCCCTGAGCGCACGCCCCCACTGCCAGGCACCAGGCCGGCCGGCTCATCTCGCAGCCACGCACCGTCTGGGTGTCCGTTCGCTGCCAGGTCTGCAGGGACAGACAGGTGGACGACACCGAGGCAGAGTCCAATGCAGAGATGAGGAAAGCCCGCCGCGGGCGGAGGCAGAGAGGCAGGGAGAAAGGAGAGGCAAACGCCGAGTAGCTAGTGTACCGGTCTGCAGGCAGGAGGCCGGGCCTGAGAAGCCTTGTGAGAGGAGGTGACGTCCGGCGTGGGCTCAAGGGCACAGAGGACAGGGGTTGCTCTAGCTGTCCTTGTCCATAACCCGGCAGAGGGGACAGTCCTGCTCGTCATCACCCCGGGGGCGTGCAGTAGCTCCCCAGGATGTTAGGCACACGGACCCCGGGGAAGGAGGGCGTGGGGGCACCCACCCTGCATTAGCACACACGGCCCAGGTGGGGAGGGGAAGTCCTAGAGCCAGGAGATGGACCAGCACCCGACTCGGGTGGCATTCCGCAGGGAGAAGTGAATGCAGTTGTAAGATGGAGTCGTATCACTGGTCATCAACCCGGACAAAGTCTCAATTCCTCCACGGGCGTCTCGACCAGCTCGGGCAGCCATAGCAAAACAGCCCGGACGGGGAGGCTCACGCAGACACCGGTTTGCCCCCAGCTCTGGAGGCTGGTGGTCCAAGGTCAAGGTGCTGACAGGCTGGCTTTCTCTCTTCCCTGGTGTGGTGACGGCCACCTTCTCACCGTGTCCTCACATGGCCTTTCCTCTGTGCCCACATGGAGGAGGGGAGCTCCGGTGTCGCCCGTAGGACCTTAATTACCTCCTTAAAGACCCCGTTTCCGGTAGAGTCCCATTTGGGGTTAGAGCTTCAGATTATGAATTGGGGCAGCAGAGGGACCTAACTTGGTTCTTAGCAGCAGAACACACACGGTCTATTGACCGTGGGCCCGCGCTGGCTTTGTGGTACCTCCGCCCGCCCCTCTGCGGATGGCAGCCTGCCCTCACTGACCGCCTCCCGTGGCCTTTCCTGGCCCCACGTGACCTCTCTCTTCCTGGAACTCGTCCTCCCACCTCCTGCTGTCCCTGGCGCCCAGCTCGGGCCCTCCCACCTCCTCGGGAGAGTCTCTGACCGGCCCGGGGGGCCAGGGGACACTGGGTTCTTCCTTCGCCTCTGTCATCACTGCACTCTGATGTAGTGTTCTTACTCCCCACCCACCCGCCCCAGGTCCACGGGGTAGGGACTGTCCATAACGTCCCCAGGGCCTGACAGGGACTCGGTAAATATCTGTCGAATGAACTAGTAGCGGAGGCCTTCATTTCCGGAGATGCCTCTAGAATCTAGAATCTAGATACCGACCCTTCCCTCCCCAGGGGCAGTCCTGCTGCCCTCCCTCAAGGAGAGGACAGCTGTGGGACTGCGGAGCGTGTCCAGTGACGGCGGCCGAGCCTGCCCAGTGGGTGGGGGGCCGTGGCCGGCCCCCTCCCGCGGAGCGAGCCCCGGCGGTGCACTGTGTCTGGTTCTGTGCAAGCAGGCATCTGGGCTGCATTAGCAGGCTCCCCTGTAAACAGCCCTTAACAACCGAGGGCTGGGGAAACGGGGGGTGAGTGGATGGAATCAGGGTGGCCGTGGTCCCCTAGGGAAGCCTGCCCTCCCCAGGGCTGGGGAGGGGGACGTCTGGGGACCAGGGGGCTCCTCCCAAACAGGCGGCAAGAGCTCAAGCAGCTGGCTCTTTGTCCGAGGACCTGAGAGGCCCCCCTGGCCCCTGACCTTTCCGAGGGGGACAGGGTGCCACAGGAGCCTCTGTGTGCCCTCCTCCCTGAAGCGAAGCCAGCTGCTCCACTGGGTGGCTCTGACTCGCACGACGACGACCGTGACTGGGATTTGTGCACCTGAGTCTGTGTGTTTGTGGCCCCGGCAGCTGGCCCCCCACGAGGCCCGGGAGCGGCAGGAGCTGCGGGCTTGCCTGCGCCGGCGTCGCCTGCAGGACGAGATGCGGAACTCCCCGGACGAGATGCAGGTGCTGAGGTAAAGCCACGTGGTCGCGCCCCGTGTCTGCGCCCCGCCCCCCACTTGCAGACCCTCCAGGCCTCTGCGGGATCTGCCGAGTCCTTGTTCGGCTGCACTGCGCCGGGGCAGTTATGGTTGAAGTCGTTCAGGGTGGGGGCTCGGCTTTGCCCTCTGACGTTTTCCTGGTGTCTCCGCTCAGGATGAAACGTGTGCAAGACCATTTCTGGGGCCACGTGCTGCCTTTGAAGTCCTCACAGTCCCCCCGTGTGGTGGCTTCGGGCTGGGAGAGGGTGGGCCCGGCAGCCTGGCGGAAGTAACCCGTTAACGCCAGAAGGGAAAACCCACCTTTCGGGGAACCTTGATTCCTGAGTGCCCAGCAGTCACAGATGCTGGTGTCAGTGGGGCCTTTTGTCCCGCGGTCCCAGCAGGCGCCCTTCGGTGGGAGGACGGTGTCCCCAGTGTGTGCCTTCTGTGCTCAGCGTGGCTCTGGCAGCGCTTGTGGGGTGCCTGCTTGCCGGGTCCCGGTTTTTGTCCTTCGCTGCTTTGCTTCTCTGAATAGTTGTTTATCTGAGACCTGGAGCCTAGGCCCCGGGAGCACGGGGGTTGCCATGGCAACAGGAGCCTCCATCCTGCCAAGTGTTTGGAATCCACAAGCAGACAGGTGGGAAGGCAGCCATCCAGGAATCATCTCCACTTGAGGTGGCACCTTGAAGGCCGGGCCGCCTCCCGGGCGGAAGGCACCCCCCTGCCCCCCGACAACGGTGCCAGGTCGTCTCCAATTTGAAATAAACACCTGAGCGCGCGCGCAGTGGCTGCCAGCGGGGTCCCAGCGTGCCCCGAGGCTGGTCGCACTCCCCTGCAGCCCTGGTGGCTGCTGTCCCTGAGGATCACCGCTCGCACGTGAACTGCTGTCGCCGCATTGACTCATCCGTGGTTCAGGGAGCCAGAGCCCGCGCCCCCCCCGGCCCCCCGCCGCCCCGCTGTTGGAGCATCTGCTCTCTCGGCAGCGGGACTGCGGCAGCGCGGGCGAGGCCTGGCTCTCACGGAGCTTCCACTCAGCGGGGACCCTGTCATGTGAGCAGTGGCTCAAGGGGACTCAGTGACCACCAGAGAGGAGGCCGGGGACTGCCTCTCTGCCGGGAGCAGAAGGCCCCGCAGGAGGCAAAGGCTGCAGGTGCAGAGGGACAGACCAGAAGGCATGTGGCCGGAAGGGCGGGGACAGCGGGCAGGAGCCGCGTCCTGAGCCTGACTCCACCTGTGGTGGGAGCCACGCGTCACCTGTGCTGTGGTGTCACGGGGGCCGCTCGGGCTGTGGTGGGGTGGCTGCAGGCAGCACACGGAGGCACGGACAAGGGGTAGGACATTGTCGTCATCCCTAAAGGAGGTCCTGCGGTGGCCGTGCCAGGCTCAGGAGCCATGCCTGTTTGAGACATGTTTGGGCTTGGAGCCAGCCGGTCTTTGCCCAGGTGTCTATGCAGAAGAGGAACGTGAGAGTGTCCAGCAGGACTTGAGGGCCTTGACCTTGAGCGGAGGGTAGGTGGATGGTGATGCCCTCCGGTGAGACAACGCCGACGTGGAGAGGGGCAGGCTTTGCAGGAGAGTAAAGACCCCAGGGTGCGGGCGTGAGGTTTGAGACACCGAGAACCCCGTGGGGTTCTACTGTCAGGCGCTCATTGGAGAGATGGGAGCATGTGGCCTGTAAATCCTTAAACGTCTGAGCACACTGATGTCCCCAGGGCGAGAAGAGGTTGGGGGACGTTGAGGAGCCAGCAGAGGCGTTAGGGAATCGGTGTAGAGCAAGCCCCACCCCGGGGGCTCATGGGAGCTGAGGTGGAAAGCCAAGGTGGGAGTGGGGTGTTGGATGCCGCTGAGGGGCGTATTAAAGGGAGGGAGAGCAGCGCCCTTGGGGCTACACCACACAAAGGCATCATGACCTTGACATCCCTGTGCGGTTGGGGAGGAAGCCAGCCCGGAGTGCGTAGGGGCGTGCGAGGCAGTCGGAAGCAGAGGCCGTGCGTGTGGACTTGGGGTGGGAGGCTGTGCCCCGCGGGGAAGCGAGACGTAGGAAAGGTTCGTGTTTGGGTGGCCGGCGCAGGCGTGCGCTTAGACACAAGCCGTCACCTCTCAAGTCCCTCTGATGCCTGCAGGTCGGCACGGCCCTCCCCCTTCAGTGGGGCCAGAGCCTCATTATTGATTTGGGTTGATGAAAATTGTCTCCAGCCCTGCGCAGTCCGCCTGCACGCGGGGAGGTCAGGACAAGGGGGGACAGCCTCATCTCTGGGCTCCACGAAGCAGGTTTGGTGGCCAAGAACTTGTCCTTTGTGTATGGAGCCGGGAGGAAGAACGCCGTTTTCAGACGTGCATGCTAGAAGGCTTCGTGTGGCATTTGCTTTTCTTTGTCTTAGTGTTCGGAGATCCTATTCACCTAAATTTAGGCTAACCACAAAATGACTGCATTTCAAAGACCTATTGCACATCATCACGGACAGTGTTGTTATCGGAGGCACTTAAACGGGCAGGAATCGTTTCTAAACCTGCCCCGAATGGCAGGGCCCAGGGTCAGTGCACGCCCATCTGTTAGCACGCCCCTTACGTGGGCACAGAGAACCTAGAAGTTGCTACAGTGAAAGGAGGAACCAGGGTTGCAAACATTTCTTCTCAGATTTTGTTTTGTTGTAAAATGGAAAGAAGTCTCTTAAAATCATACGGTGATCGACGATGCTGGCCTGTTTTGTTCTGCTAAGCTGCCCCCTGGTTTGGGCAAGCTGGGCTAGGGGCGGCTGAAAGTCCCGGCGTGCGTCGTGGGCGCCCCTCCGTGCTGCCCGGTGTGGCGGGAACTGTCCCGGGGCGGTGGGAACTGTCCTGGTGTGGCGGGAACTGTCCCGGGGTGGCGGGAACTGGCCCAGTGTGGCGCTGCAGCCGCTGTGCACATGGCCGACCGCCCCCCCCCCCCCCCGGCTGCAGACACGCGCTTCTGCGCGCCCCGCTCTCCTTGCTGTCCTTCCCCTTCACTGGTCAGTCCCTCCCCACCTCCCCTGCTGGCTGTGTCACATTGTCACTGAGGTGACTCAAGGCCCGGAAAGACTGCACCAGGGGTCCAACGCCAGCCAGCCCACGGAGAGCACAGTGGGGCGTGGGCCTGCCTGGTGTTCCAGTGCCTCCCTGCCTTCGGAGCTGGGCACAAACATTCCTGAGTCGTCAACCCCGGGAGGGCAGAAAGCCGGGCTGGAAAAGGATCCTCGGACCAGACGCCTTTGTCTTTGCACCAGTGAGAGCCCGCGTCCGATTTTTCTCAGTGGCTGTCGGCGGGGGAGGAAAGAAGACTCCACGTCGCGCTGATTACAGACCCTGGAGCGTTAACACACTGAGCACAGGAAGACTAAAGTTGTGGCCAGCGCCCACATGCTCACTTCCGTAGCACACGACAGAGGCCTTCCCTGCACCCAGCGTTGCACCGCGGCTCTCGCCAAGTGCCCCTTGGGTCGACGTGGCCGCGCGTGTCCTTCTCGGCCTGCCTTGACCGGGGAACCTGTGAGGTGGCTGCAGGCATGGCAGCCGGCTCGCGGCGTCCAAACGCTGGGGGTCACGTTGCTGGTACTGGGCCTCCTCTTGTTGGTTAATTATTAAAGACGCCTCTCCAGGGGCCGAGGCCCCAGGGGCTCCGGTCGTCTCCGTGCCGCCAGGCACTCCTGTGCTGTCCCCCACCCCTGCTCCACCCTTCCCAGCTGCCACTGTACATGTTCTCCCATTGTCCCCTCCCCCCACCCCGCCACCCAGCTTACAACCTTCCCTCTTAACCAGCCCAGGCGTCCCGAGTCCTGCCAGGAAGATGCTGAGTGGCTCTGCTGCCTGGTCCCTAGGGCGCAGCTAGGTTCCGGCGTCTTCTCTCCGAGTGCATTTAGGGCAGACAGTCTGACGGGCTGGCGGGAAAGCAGCTCCGAAGAGATCGCGTCGGCGTTTGTGGTTGGGATGTACCCTCAGCCCGCTTCTCTCCCGGCTCACTGCTGAAGTCGAGCCTGTGCTCAGAGCAACACTGAAACGTGCCGCCTGGTGGAGGCTCCGCCACGCCCAGAGCCGACACAGTGCCAGACACCTGCAGACGTCATGCTCCCAGCCTCCCGAGTGTCTCAGCCCCGGTCACACTGGCATCCCACGACGACGGGGAGAGCCCGAGTGCATCGCTCTGTCCATCGTGTGCCCCCAGGCCCGAGTTTGCACTGAGCCGGGCCCTGCGTGTTCCGTTTCAAACCGGGAGACCTTCAAACGGCCAGCGGGGGTGCAGGGCCCTGTCACCTCTGCAGTGCTGCTCAGACCTGCGTTTCTGCGCCCTCGGGAGCCCAGCGGGCTCTTCCCACCCGCGCGGCCCATTCGCAGCCGCAGGGCTTGTCCTCACGAGCCGGCCCCCACCCCCACCCCGCCGGAGGCTCTGTCCTCCCAGCGCTCTCCCCTCGTCCTCCACCCGCCCTGCGGCCCCGAGCCCGGCTTTTCCCTCCTCCTCGGGCAGCTGCTTTCCGCGTTCAGTGCAGACCTTCCCCGCGCTCCCACGGGGGGCACCGAGGCCCTCAGCTGTTCTCCCTTCGCCTCTCGGGTGCCTCGGTGAGAGACGCGATTCTGATCACAGAGGAAGAACGGCACGAGCAGCGCCTCCAAGGAATGCTCGGTCCGCGTCCCCTCCGCACTCCGGTCCGGCCTCTGCCCGGGCCGCTCCTCTGTCCGCCCTGTAGGCCCCCGCTAGCCTCTGGGCAGGACCGACCGCAGCCCCCCGAGAACACGCCCCCCCTCTGCCGGCCTGGGAGGTTTCTGAGGTCCCCGCACCTGTCCCTGGGGAGCCCTGCCCTCCTCGCTGCGTCCCTCAGGCCGGGGGGCCCCTCCGCCCCAGTGCCCTGTCCGACTTTCTTCGTCTGAGCCGCACACTAGCCAGCCAGCTGCCAGCACTGCTTCCTCCCTGTCCTGACGGGCGGGCGCGCCGCCTGGCCCAGCATCTTCTGGAGAACCCGGGGGCTCGCGGCCGCCAGGAGCAGCCCCGCCGCCTTCCCGGCCGAAGGCCAGCCCTGCCCGCCCGCCCGCGGCCCACGCGGCCCGGCCCCGGCCGTGTCCTGCGGGAGGGGTCCTCAGCTCCCGCCGCGCCCGGCCAAGATGACAGGCGCCCCTGAGTAACTCAACTCAAATGCCCCTCCCCATTCGCTTTTCTAGAAGGTTCCCTGGCTACTCATCCCTCAGGTATTGCTGGGGGAGGGGCGCAAGGCTGCTCCTCAGGCCCCTGATCATGCCCTCGCTGTACCGGGCGTCCCCGTTTGGCAGTCACGTGTACGTGGAACAACGTGCGTAAGGAGCGCGGCAGCTGTGAGCCCTGCCCGGTTACCAGGGCTTTCAAAACATGAAAGTGCGTGACAGCAAGACTCAGCTGAGAAAGGGGCGGAATTCCGTCCCCACCACTGTCGTCCTCACCCTGAGAACATCACTGCCGGCAGGCGCGCCATGCGAAGGCTACGTCCCATCTGTTACCACGTATTCCACACGTGCCCCCCGCGTCACGCTCCCCCGCCCCCTGGCCCCC